>MU754329.1:73603-86815 GCA_026770625.1 Nicotiana glauca
GAGGTCGTTTACTTGAAATTCAAATCTTAGCTCATCCTTTCAACTTTAAGCTTTCGAAATGAGAATTCTCTTCCCAAATCAACTCTGGACTTCTTGAAATCAAATTCTGACCACGCGTACAAGTCATAATACCTGAAATGAAGTTGTTCATGGCCTCCGACTGCTGAACGGAGCGCTAGTGCTCAAAACGACCGGTCGGGTCGTTACAATTTTTCAATGTATTTTCAATGTATCACGCTGTATTTTTATGTATTTCATTGTATTCATTGTCTTTTTTTCCATTGTAATTCAATGTGTCTCGTTGTATTACATGTATTTCATTATATTAATTATCTTTGTTTTCATTGTATTTCAATGTATCCCGTTGTATTCTATGTATTTTATTATATTCACTGTCTCACTATATGCCATAAATGCATTCATATATTTTTTAATTAATATTATTTATATATTCAGATGTATTATATAATTTCTTTGAAGATTGCTATATTTTTGGTGTATTTTTCGGTTGAGAATTTTTTTATAACTGGAAATACAAAATTTATGTGTTATAACTGAGTTTGTTTAGTTATATTAGGAGTCTATTATGTTAATTGATTCACTTTTCGTTTAAAAACAATGTAATCCTATGTTTCACGCCGTGAATACAGTCGAATATAATAATTTATCATGCTGTAATCTCATGTTTCACGCCATGAATATAGTTGAATACACTCGAATACAAAAATCTATCTACCTGTAAACCCCTGTTTCAGGCCTAGAAATGCTATTGTATTTCTCACGACCCAAAATCCACTAAGGGTCGTGGTGGAGCCGGACATCGTTGCCAGGCAAGCCAACCAAAATACTTAATTACATTCCAATTTTTGTATTGTCTAAAATCATTTTTCTTTATACATTAAATAACGAATAATAAGAAATAACCGCGAAGTCTTTAACAAAAACTTAACATTTAATAATCCCAAAAATCCTCCCAGAATCCAGTGTCACGAGTGCATGAGAAATTTCTAAATAATGTAATACAACAATCGTCCGGAATACAATATTGGACATAAATAAATATAGAAAACTGAAAGAGACTCTGCTGGCTGCGGGTCGCCTCAAGAAGTGCAACTCACCTAAGTCTCCGTATCAACCGTGCTGCTACGCCCAGTAGGCCACTAGAGATGCATATGCATGTGCGACAAAAATGCACAGAAGTGTAGTATGAGTACGAAAATAACGTGTACTCAATGAGTATCCCGTCTAATCTCAAAGAAGTAGAGACGAGATGGTCAACTTTGACACTTACTAATGGTCCAATAATGATTTATCTATAATATATTAAACCGTGGATTTTTATAAACATGATTATAATTCAATGGGTTGAAGCAAATAAACAATTCTTTCTTTTATAGAAAATCATTCTTTTTCATCCTTTATACACATATTCTTAAGCCAGAAGAGGCAGCAACAACTTCAATAGGTTTCAAGGCAAGCAATACAAGCATGCGCAAATCATGCAGAGGTTGACGGTCCGCTCCAACATAAGTGTAAACTGTGACTGCTGAGGGTCGAACGACGCGAACCATATATGCATCTATTTAATCTGCCGAGGCGTTCGGCCCGTTCCAAGAATAAACGCATAGAGACATTCAATCAAGAAGTCAACATGGAGCAATTATTCAAATAAAAGCTAATTCTCTTTTAACAATTTAAGAAAATGAGGTTTATATCTTTTTAGAAATTTATTTACTATTTTGATGTGATTTTAGCAATTCGACTATCCATGAGATTACAAATATTCCAAGTATAACATGCTTTTGGGTCCTAGACTACCCGAACAATAGCATAATAGTATCTACGCATGGACTCTCGTCACCTCGTGCGTACATAGCCCCCACAAATAGGAGCACATAACCAATTAACTCACTTATGGGGACAATTCCCTCTTACAGGGTTAGAAAGGAGATTCACCTCGCTCCGAAGATCCATAACGGGCATTCCACGCCTTTTCGAAGACTTGAATCGATGCACAATGCTCCAAAACTAGTCAATAATTATATAAACCCATTAATATATGCTAAGGTAATCATTATAATCCAATTTATAATAATTCTTAACCCTGATCGAAAAGTTGACAAAAATTCCCTCAAGCCCACGTGCCCGGAATCCGAAATTTTTCGAAGATAAAGATTACCTATAGCCTCACGAACTCAAATATATGATTTTCTCTAAATTCCATACCCAAAATCGTGGTCAAATTCCAAGAATACTAATTTTCTAGGTTTTTCCTTAAACCCCAAGTTTTCTACAATTTCCAAGTCTAAATCCATATATAAACCTCGTATATACTCAAAACTAGTAGAAATCACTTACCTCATGCTTGGTGATGAAAATGGCACTCCAAAGTTGCTCCAAAATCGGCTCTCATGGAAGAAATGAAGTGAAAATGAGCCAAACTTCGATTTTTAAAGAAATCTCTCTGCCTCCAGCAATTTTCGCTTCTGTGGAAAATTTCTGCTTCTGCGGTTATGACAGCAACCAGCTTTTTCTTGAAACGGAAATGAGCATAACTTCCTCATACGATGTCCAAATTCGACGATTCTATTTGCTATGGCTCTGAAATTACAATACGGATCCAACGGTTCAATAAAACTTAATTTGGAGCTCATTTGCTTAATATGGTACCCCTTTATGTCCAAAGAAACGGCGTTCAAACATCAAATAAGAGCGCGATTACAACCCGAAACACACCCGAGGCCCCCGGGACCCCGACCAATCAGACCAACCAGTCCCAAAATATATTACGGACTTGATCGAGGCCTGAAATCACATCAAACAACGCTAAAGTCATGAATCAACTTGCAATCCAAGCTTTATGAACTTTATAACTTCCAACTTCTACTTTCGATGCTTAAACCTATCAAATCACGTCTGATTGATCTCAAATTTTGCACACAAGTCATATTTAACATTACGGACCTACTCCAGCTTTCAGAATCGGATTCCGACCCCGATATCAAAAAGTCCACTTCCAGTCAAACTTCTCAAAAACCTTCAAATTTCTATCTTTAGCCAAATGGCTCCAAAATGGCCTACGGACCTCAGAATTCACTTCCGATCGCGCTCCCAACTCCAGAATCACCATACGGGGCTGCTCCCAGACTCGAAATCCCAAACAAGCATCGATAACATTGAAATGCATTTCAAGTCAAACTTATGAAATTTATTTCAAATGCTTATTTCCACAATAGGTGCCAAAACGCTCCAGGGTTATCGAAAACCCGATTCGGGCATACGCCCAATTCCGAAATCATCATACGAACTTGCTGGAACCTTCAGATCCTGATTCCAATTTGTTTACTCAGAAATCCAATCTTAGTTAATTCTTTCAACTTTAAGCTTCCGAAATAGGAATTCTCTTTCCAAATCAACTCTAAACTTCTCGAAATTCGATTTCGAGCGTGCGTACAAGTGATAATACCTGAAATGAAGTTGCCCATGGCCTTAGACTGCTGAACAACATGCTAGAGCTCAAAACAATCGATCGGGTCGTTACATTCTCTCCCACTTAAACATACGTTCGTCCTCGAACGGGCTGAGAATTACACTGATGTAGTCTGAAATCACCGTTTAATTTCTCATGCACCTTCCCGTGCTACCACAACAGTTGAGCATATAAGCTCGATCAATTCTGAAGATATTCCCTTTTATTCAAGCAAATAAGCCTTAGAGCACAATTCCTACATCCGAAATTCTATGCTTGACCTATTTCCAACATACGTTCACCATATCAATCACTACACGCTGTACCCAAACATGAATGCATACTTTAGTTGAATTCACACCTTGCATCACTTTACTCACCAGACCACAATAACACTTTCTGATCAACTTAGTCGAAATTCCACAAATATGATGCTCCCATTGCACCCCATGACAGACACAAGTATTACTCTAACTCTTACAATACTGCCACGACGGAAGAGATGTGCAGAAATTCATAATCAGCTGTCGAGTCAACCAATCATTGAGTCTATACTTCTGACAAGAAACATTACCACATTCTGAACCAAATAATGATCTTTTCTCCTTAATATATTTCACGTAATCAGATTGCACTGATTCTAAATCCAACAATCTCGTCTCACCCAATACGAACTACTCAAACAATAAGCCACCCCGACATGACCAAAAATCTCATATGATGCCTCTGTGTGCCAGTAGGCTACCAATTAGAATGCTATATAAAAAGGAAAATGATCTCTGAAAAGGAATTTCAATTACCCCGCTCGCGAATCATACATGCAATGCGGTCACACAGTTAATATGAGCTTCCTGCAGAAAATAGGGAACAGAACACAATAAACAGATATGGGGAACCGTACTGAACATCACACTATTGTGGCGCGCATCCCGATTCAATCAACATAACCATGGCGGCGTGCCACCCGATCCACACAACATAACCATGGCGGTATGCCACCCGATCCACATACTAAACTCACATAGGGAGGTGTACATCGAGCTAAATTGCTCATTATAATAAAATACCGAATCTCGGTCACAAGCACTCTAAGTGTATAGTACTATTCCCTGGGGAGACATATAACGCCATAATCCACAACTTTAGCACAAGTGAGTTGCAATACACGATCTGAATCTCAAAAGCCATCCTGCTCATATAACCTAATCTCTATGCGGAACCTCAACACGTAAGAAATTTACCAAGCCATCTCACAACTCGCACGACGCAATATATCAGTACATGAAATAGCTGACGACAAAATAACACCGCGTCTATTCTTCCATAAAGAGCGCATTGCTGATATGATCACATCTGGCCTGCTATAAAGCCCCTGTTCACATTTAAATCCATCCACGGATCCCAAGCAGATTTTTGATTGCACCAACTAGGTTAATAACCTTTCAAAGGTCCATAATAACTCCCATTTTCTCATAACACATAAGAAAAACCATCATAACCGGAGCAAACCTCCTCAGTCCATAACCCTATAAACAGAGTGCCCTCCATGCATAAATTCTCAAATTAATGATATTACCACAATCCTCATACTTGGTTTAAATCTTAAATCAATCAAGTGACTACATGCCACACTTATACGATCTTCATTTGGGACACGCTCCCACAACCTTCCGAAACACATAACAGGTCCGTACATCCAAACCACCGGCCGCGCTAACGCTGAAAAGCGATCAAGAATCCTTAACCAGGATGCAAAGCCCCTTTTCACAAAACACCGACCTCAGGTGACAATGACGACAATACCGACTTACTTTAAACATCGAAACTCCTTTCCTACTCATCCGAGCTCGTGACATCGTTGTCAGCACCGAACTTCATCCTTGATCCTTACTTCAAATTCCATAACACTCGCTGCACCCAACGTTCCAATAAAAGCTTTTCACTGGACTCACTTCAGGAGAAACATAGCAACACACAGGTAAATTCTCATAACCGTAGTATAGGCAGAAATCTAAGTAGTGGTCTAATCCACCACAACCCTTCCGGGATTCGCCCACACATAACGGGCCATAACAGTAAAATGCTTATGAATAACATCAATTACGATGGCCGACAAGCCTCACACATACCGCCACAAATCACATGCATAACTTGATCACGCTGAAGGAACTGATCTCTACCACCGATATGCCAACTCAACTGTGGTTAACCAATATTTCTTCATTCGATTTACCCTGATTGCCTTACCTGATTGCCTTAGTAATAACAATAACTCCTTTTAACACATAACACACTCCATCCGCTCTCACCCCGAGTGACCTTGAACCATGAGACCATGCTGTCTCGAATCCCACGAACCATTTCATACCTTCCTTGTGCGCACATTCATAGCCTCAACTGATATGCCCATTCTGCTAATACTTCTACGAATCCGAAGTCCTTTCTCATTTTCCTCCCAAGTGCTACACTGCAAGTCAAAACATCATAGAACATTTTGGGCTTCCACTCATAAGCTGTTGCAAAAGCTTGATTCTTAACTGTACTTATAGGCTCGAAATCATTAGGCAACATACTTTACTTCTTTTTGAATCCATTAGGACCGTTGCTGAGAGCCACCCGCTCTGACTTGGTCCCGAATGTAATCAACTCCATAAATCTCATAACACATGAGTACCCTCTCGACGAGGCACCCGACGGAATCACTCCCCTCTAAATCCGCATCCATACAAGATATAAGTCCTAAATCCTTTCCCAAGTCTGAACATGAGCCAATAAGGCCAACCATATCACCCCTTAACAATTCCTCTGCTCAAATAACCACTTATGTTCTTTTCCCCATAGCCGAAATAACATAATAATATGCTAACAACCAGAAAACCTCGCAAGTGGTTAACCATGCAACCCAATCATCGGCGGTGGGACTCTCCCACTTAGCTTGAAGCCACTATTACACAACTCTAGAACTCACCGGGATTCCTTATCTTTTATTGACATAACCTTGCGCAATCAACCGCCTAAATTCTCGGATTCTTTCTGTATTACCCCCTTTTTATACTCTGAATTATCAACCACATTCACACGACCGATCTCTTTGCTGTATATCACCCCATACTTCCAATTAAACTCGTAGACTTCAATCGCCAGCCACTAAAATCCCAAATCATTCCAAACTCTCATTAACGTGCATAATCATCCTACCACCAAGCCCATATAAAACATCTGCCACTCTCCCACTTTGGGCAAACTCACTTCTTTAATCAACAATTTGACCTTTGCTTCATACACCTAGCCTCCTAGGAAATTTAGCCACCGTTTGACACTTTCCACACATCTTTCCTAATCCTTTGCTACTCAGTTGTTGCCTTAATAAAATCTATCTTCGTAGCATTTGAATCCACAAACCGCTACTAACTTTAAATTTTTGCCGGAGATCATCTCTCTCGAGCTGCCAATATTATAAATGCCGATTCAACCCTGAACCACCTTGCCTCGTGACATCTAACAGTCGCTTCTTCAATACTGACCTGCAATATACTGCTCCAAAGGGGAATTGTAGAAGATCATATCATCGGAGAATCTAGTACATTCAATAAGGACAACAACACCTCATCATAGAATAAAACTTCCACCACACTCACAAATGCCGAGTTTTGTTACCCTATCAACCCAAACTTGAACATTCTCAGCCCGATTGCCTTCCCCTTTCCGGGAATAAAGTATCGAATCTCTAGATCATGCACAGAGTAAACCTCCCTTCAAGTCATTCACTACCTCTTCATGTAGGCAAACATCCTACCATCATAAAAATACTGCGAAATAATTATTCATAAGCATCATGGCAACTTGTTGTGAACACCTAATTTTTGCATTATTTTAACACCTCCTAAAGTCATTAAGTTTTTTATTTATTATTATTATTAATTTTTTCTTTTCTCAAATTTTCTGTCTTTAGTTGCATATTTCCTATCATGAAAATACCAAAAAAAAATAGTTCTTCCTTCATTTGTGCATTTTAGAAATTAACTAGTTGTTCAATAGGTGAACTAATCTAGTTAATTGATCATTTGAATAAGTTATTTAATTATTTTATTTGTTTGTATAAAATTTAGTTTAGTAAGTTTGAATAAGGAAGAAATTGGGCTACATTTGAAAGATAAAATGGCCAAGAGTGCAAGATAAGGGGCTGCTATTGAAAGGGTCCAAAACGACGTAGTTTTACCTCAAAACTATGTCGTTTCATTAAGTGAAACAAGATCAAATCTTACCCATCCATCCTATCTTGATCCAATGGATCTCATTCACTCTTGGATTAGGTATTTAAAGCCTCAAAAATCTAAAAATTGTCCCCATTTTCACCCATAATTCTTTTCTCCTTCTTCTCTCTTCTCTCTCTCTTCACTCTCTCTATGCCACCCCAGCTCCGCCCACCGCCAGAAACCGCCGCCGCCAGCGGACCACCTCCAAACACCTACAAATTTACACCATATAATCTTCACAACTTCCTCTTTCCATATCTCCAAACTAAATCCTTCGAAAATCCCTCAAACTCCTTGAATCTTAGATCTAGGAAACTTTTCCGTCACTTTTTTGCCCAAATTCTTAAAACTCCAACCACTACCGCCCCACAATACCTACATCAATGGATAGAGCTCCACAAGACCTAGCTATTGATGCCAATTTCACCCTGAAAATCTAGCGACCCAAGTCCGGCCAAATTCCGGCGACCTTCCCAACACCCTCTTTTGGCATACCACTATTTCTTCGGTCACTTGAATTGTAAAATGGTAAAAATTCTATTCTTTTTCGTGGCTGATTTTTTATTTTATTTTGTTAGATTTTTATTTTATCGATTAATAATTATTTTAGCATTAGTTTTTGAAGTTTGAAATGTTAAATTTTCTGTTTTTGCACTTGTAGAAATAATAAAATAGTTTTGTATGGATAAAAGTGAGGTAGTGAGGAAATACTTGAGAGTATGTGGTACTTATTTATTTGTTTATTTACTATTTCAAGACTTTTTGAGTACAAAACTCAAAAGTCATTTGTTTGGTAAGAAAATATAGACTTTTGGACAGTGTTTGAATAAAAGTCTGTCTTTGAATAGTGAAGAACAGATTTTGTTTGAAATACTTTACAAGATTGAACCAAAAAGTCTTGCTTTTGAATTTAAGAGCAGATTTTGTGGAAAAATTGATCAAAACAAGACTTTATTTGCCTATTTGAGAGGCTGCACTTCCCGCACTTAAATGAGGACACTCCATCTGACATTACGGGGATCATTCACACTTCTAGAGAGCATTTTATTTTTGCTTGAAACATACAAAAACAAAAAAAATTCAGCAGCTGAAGTATCCTTTAGTAAGCTGAAATTGTAAGTCTTAAGAGTGAATC
Organism: Nicotiana glauca; assembly: GCA_026770625.1. Classification (NCBI taxonomy): domain Eukaryota; kingdom Viridiplantae; phylum Streptophyta; class Magnoliopsida; order Solanales; family Solanaceae; genus Nicotiana; species Nicotiana glauca. The sequence continues at coordinate 82,464 of MU754329.1, forward strand.
TTAGATTGCGAACTTTATGAAAAAGTATAAGTCCTCTTTAGAGTTTGTTTCTGGGTTTCTTCTCTGAGTTTTCGGGCTGTTTTAACACGGATTTGCTGCTGGTTTTGCTGCTGTTGTGCTGCTATTTTTATGCTACTTTAATTGCTGCACTGCTGTACATTACTATTCTACAAACCAGGTAACTTTCAAATTCTTATATTGCAGATTCTTGATGATAATAAGAAGGATTTGATCCGGTTTGGTTTGATGGAACATGTTAGATCTGATTTTGTCTCAAGATCAAATGTTTTATTAGTATTATCATCATGTAAATCTTTTAGAGATTAGTTGAATTATCTTTTCTTCTTTATGTATATGATTGAAATTTTATTCTGTCAAGTTTACTTAGTTTAAGCAACATGGGTTAAATGAGCTAAAATCTGTGGTATAATGACAATAGAAAGTAACTTGAGCTTTTCTTTAAAATTGATAGTTTGTCTTTTGTTAGATAAAATAAGCAGTCCAATACCATAAAAGTTTTGCATGAACTTACCTAGATTTAATGTCTACTTAATGTCTTGCATTAGTTAAAAATAATTTTTATAATATCATCTTCTTTTTTTTTCGTCGAATAAGTAATGAAAAAGAGAGTTTAAGCACTTCTTAATTATTATTTTTAACGCTAGGCAACTGGTAGGCGCGTTTTTGATAATTTAATATTATTAATTTTTATTTTATTTTTATAAATAAAAGTGGAGATAAGAAAAGCATAAAAATCAAATAAATGACAATTGCATGGTCCTCGTTTAATTAATCTTGTTTATCCTTAGAAATCGAGGCGTTCCATTTAGTGAATTTTTATGGCCCTCGCAAAGTTGCTAATGCGTAGTTGTTTTAGGCGCGTTATTTTAATAATTTACCTTCCTAAACTCGGGTGCACATTTATATGATCCAAATTCAAATCTCAACAAAGTTAGATAAAATATGTCGAGAGCCGCAGGTGCATTTATGTGACGTGGTTCAACGCATATTTTAAATGACATTGCATTTCCTTAAAAATAATTAAATAAAGCGATTAAAGTTAAAATTAAACCATAGGCTAAAACATGTATTAAAATCAGATAATAGGCCAATAATAACAGTTGAGCGACCGTGCTAGAACCACGAAACTCGGGAATGCCTAACACCTTCTCCCGGGTTAACAGAATTCCTTACCCGGATTTTTGGATCGCGAACTGTTAAACAGAGTCAATCTTTTCCTCGATTCGGAATTCTAAACCGGTGACTTGGAACACCATAAATCTCCCAAGTGGCGACTCTGAATTCTTTAAATAAATTCCGTTTTGATTGTCACTTCAAGTTAGAAATAACTCCCTTTATTACTCCCTCTCCTAGGGGTATAGTGAAAAAGGAGGTGTGACAGGTCTGACGACTCTGCTGGGGAAATAACCTAGAACCACTGGTTCAGGGTTAGAAATTTGAGCTTTGAATAATTATTATATTGGCTTTATTTATTATCTAATTTTTATTATGTGTTTGAGCCTAATGTGCTAAATGTTGCTTTTTACCGCTTTGATTATATTTGAACTGTGCATATAAACTGTCTTCTCACGCACCCCCTCTGAGTCTTCTTGAAATTAAAATTGGGCATTTGCTTGACATAGCCCGCTTTCTTTGAGTTAGCCGAGGTGCTTGGCATCCGGTGAAAGATTTTAGTCACACATGTTTTAGGTGGGGAGCATCACCAGTTAAGACAAAAAGCAATGTTACCGGTACACTGACCCTTCTCGGCTCGAGTTGTCCGCTCAAGTTGTCCGCTCAAGTAAGCCAGTCTAGATACTTTCTCCAATAAGATTTTAACCTAGAATAACAAAGCCCTATGCCGGATCCCAAGTAGGAACGTTTGTTTGTATCACGTGCATTTGACCTTGGAGACTCAACACAGGGGTTTGGTCTGTCTAGGACAGGTGTACTCGAAATGAAAAGACCATCCTGATGCATCTTACTTTCTACTTGCGCATTTATTTGCTTCGGAGTTGCGTGTTGACCGGCTTTTGGAATAATGAGAGGAGAATTAAAGAAAAAATGAATTAAAAAAATAAGGAATAAAAAAATAAAAAAAATGAGGGAAATAGTCAGGATTTGAAAAAAAAATGATAGCAAAGCTCTGCCGAATTTTTTTGGAAAAAAATAGAATGAAAAAATATGTTTGTTTTCAGAAATAGTTTATATATTCGCCAATGAAATGAAAAAAAAGAGTCTTGTTTTCAAAATAGTTTGTTTTATTAGACAGAACTACGCGGGTCTGATTCTCACCGGATGTGAGATACGTAGGCAAACCTCATCGGTTTCGGTCCACACTTTTCAAAAAAATCCAAAAAATATTATTCATTACTTGCTTCTTTAGAAAGTCTTTCTTTTAGACCCTAAATTTTAAAAAAATACAAAAATATTTTCTTTTAATTTCTTCTCAAAATTAAAAAATACAAAAATATTTTCATTCTTCTTTCGAAAATTAAAAAGAAAATTCAAGATTCAAATTTTTTTAGAAGTATTTCTTTCATAAATTCAAAATAAAAGTCCAAAAATCCAAAAATATTTCATTTCTTCTGTAGAAGTTTTTCTTTTGAAATTCCAGAAAAAAGAGAGTCGAAGTTGAAAAAAAATATTTTCTTTCTTATTTAGAAGTCTTTCTTTTTAGAAATTTTAAAAGAAAATCGAAATCCAAAAATATTTTTCGTTTCATCTTTTTAAGTCTTTCTTTCAAAAAATTCCAACAAAAAGAGTTAGTTTATTTACTCCATTTTCGATCTTCCAGAACTACGCAAAGATCTGATTCATGCAGAGTCATGATACGTAGGCAACCTACATAGGGTTCGATCGAATCATTTTTTTATTATTAAAAAAAAAAGAAAAAATGGAAAAAAAGAAAGAAAAAGAAAAGGAAAAAAAGAGGTAGAATTGCGGGATGTGAGAAACGAGAAGGAAGAAAAGAGCGATAGTCAGAAAGAAAAAAGGGGAAAGAAAATGAGCAAGCTAAGAAGTGCGAGGAAAGAAAAGAAAAGAGAAGATTCAAATGGACAAATTGGGATGATGCCAAGTGACCTTACGACCCTCGAAGTCATTCTAGAACCATTAATTGTTTCTAGGTGCATTGCATTAAATGTGATATTTTTAGGTGTTAAATGCCCTAACGCTAACATGATGACTTCATTTTGTTCTCTTCATTATAGCAGAAGGGTGGTTGGTTTGTGGTTCTTAAGGTAACTTGTCCATACAACACAAGGTCAAAGGGCAAGATAGCCATGGCTAGCAAAAACTTGGGCACAAGAGTTGTTGACCCGTCAAGGGAGTTTGTGGAGTCGGAGTCTGAATTGAAAGAGGAGGTCCAAAGGGTGAAACAGCAGATGGCATAAATGTATCAGTCTTGGATCAGGGGGCATCCTCCACCTTCATTCCCCACTAACTACATTGTGTGATACCCCATTTTAACACGGGTCTAACTAGAGTATAACATATTGGGTAATTCTGTGGGTTTAATTAATTAAAGAGAGTTGCCACCTAATTATTTTAACGGTGAACTAGGACACCAAATTTAGCTAAGTAATGCTTAAAATTCACTCTATTTTATGGTCAACTTAACCTTAAGATTATGAGTAAGGGTTCTAATTAATCCTATAGGGAAGGTTATGTGACGACCCGACCCTTCGTCTCATGTGTTATTGCTCCGTTTCCCCATTTCATGCTTCTTCATGTTTTGTTATTGGTAGGTGGTGTGTTAGAATTGATTTGGATTGGTTTTGATAAGAAATGAGACACTTAGTCTCTTTAAGGGAGGCTTAAGTTGGAAAAGTCAACCGGATGTGGACTTATGAGTTAGAAGGCTCGGATGTGATTTCCGGTGATTTGATTAGCTTTGGGGGATAATTTGTGACTTAGGAGCGTGATCGAAATTGATTTTGGAGGCCCGGTGTAGAATTAGGCTTGAATTGGCGAAGTTAGTATTTTTGTAACGACCCGACCGGTAGTTTTGAGCACTAGCACTCCGTTCAGCAGTCGGAGGCCATGAACAGCTTCATTTTAGGTATTATGACTTGTACGCGTGGTCGGAATTAAATTTCAAGAAGTCCAGAGTTGATTTGGGAAGAGAATTCTCATTTCGAAAGCTTATAGTTGAACAAATGAGCTAGGATTTGAATTTCAAGTAAACAACCTCGAAATCGGGATCTGAAGGTTCCAGCAGGTTCGTATGATGATTTCAGACTTGGGCGTATGCCCGGATTGGATTTTGAATAACCCGGGAGCGTTTTGGCGCCTATTGTGGAAGTTGGCATTTTAGAAGAAATTTCATAAGTTTGGCTTGAAGAGCATTT
>MU754334.1:6375-21371 GCA_026770625.1 Nicotiana glauca
TTCCTTAATTTAATTATCAAATAATAAAGTAATTAATCCTTTTGCAATGATCAGAACACTCGTTAGTGTGCGACCCTATAGGTTCAATACTAAGCCGGTAGTAAATTGATCATATTAATATACCAATCAAGGGTGGCGTCTAGCAACACTCCTTAACGACCGGATAGAATAAAGTATACAATTTACTCTCAAGAACCAGTAGAAGAATAATGTAGTAATTCCTTCTGTCCTTATAACTCTGGATCACCCTATGATATGGTTCAACTGTCAAATCCAAATAGGCGATCAACTATGTGTTCATGTCAAATATAGTCGACTATTGAATGACCTAAGAAACTCATTTCTTCTTTCATTCAATTGCTCTGGCCAAGGTCTTAGTTTTGGTCGTTTATAATTCATGACAACATGAAGCTTAAACTCATTACCAAGAGTTGACAGATTCCATCTTGAATCAATCACTAATTTTACAAGTATGTAACCATACCCCATATCCTTTCAACTATCGCCCTAGGGCCATATGTGTCCATTATCAAAGCACAATAAATAACTTGTCAATTACTATGACGATCTCAGGTCAAATGAAACTTTTACATCACATTCTTCAAGAGAATATCCCATTGACAGTTTTTGGTAATTCTAACCATTAGGAATGATCCAATGAGTCGGTTCAATGATCATATCTCTATATGCACCATCTATCTATGTGATTTAGTTAATGAGATCAACTAATCTTTATCCCATAAAGACGATCACATAAATAATGATCTAACCGGATTACTAATGTCCAAATTAATAATTCTACGACGATTAAATTGTAAGAAACTTGACTCTTATTATCATGATCTCCATCACAATATTAAATCTCAAAATTTAATCAAGGACCGTATCAAGTTAATCAAATAATTAATAATAACTATGATAAAAGAATATCAAAATTCAAATGTCATATATATTTTATATCAAATAACCTTCACAAAAATATGTTCAAATCATTAAATATGATATTGGATCTAGGACATATATACTATATCCCTAACAGGAAGCATGGACAAGGAAATTATATGGTGAGTTTTTGTGGTTTTGGTTGTTAGTGATATTTGAATAAAGAGTTGAGTATGGACAAGGAAATTATAGCCACTGAAAACGCAAAAAGCGGGCCATTCTTTATTAAGACTTTTTAAATTTGTGGTTCTAAACAAGTTAAAAAGGGGTTCAGAGTATTTGTGTGGTGAAAAAAGCTTCTCGTTAAGGGTATAATTAAATATTTAAACTAAATTATTTCCAAATTTAAAAAGGGATATTTTTTCAATAGGTTCACATAATTTGGAATTACATTTCACTTAGTGACTACTGACAAGTTGACACTAATCTTTTGTTGTCTCTACGTTTTTGACACTACTATGTCCAGAATTTTATTTTCCTTTATTATGACTAAAAAAGTCTTAAAAGGGAATTGAAACCTTTTTAAATTTGTGTTCTTAAAACATGATTAATTTTCATACGGCTATAAGATTTATTAACGGTAAAATAAAAAAATTTAAATAAATTATTTTAAAAGTTAGAAAAGTAACAGTATTGTTGTAGTGAACTAGTAAAAAACATTACCTATTTTCATGAGCTGTCGTCTGCATGGATCCAGACTACAGAATTCGAATTGCCTAAAATTTTATGGCACCATAAAAAATGACCTAATAAATAATAGTCATAGCTTCAGCATGACCGTTCCTCGATTTTTGGTATTTCAGGGCCAAAAACTTGGAATTCAGGCCGATTTCTAAATTTTCATGTGCTATAATCCACGCCATCTGCATGAATCTGGGCTACTGGATCCGAATCACCTGAAATTTTACGGGGCCATAAAAAATGAACTGCTAAACAATGATCATGGCTTCGACATGACCTAAAGAATAATAGCCATGGCTTCGGTATGCATGACCATTTCTCGTTTTTAGTATTTTAGGACCAAAAGCCTGTAATTCATGTCGATTTCCAAGTTTCGTATACTATAGTACACGCCATCTGCATGAGTCCAGGCTAACGGATCCGAATCGCCTAAAATTTTGTGGGGCCATAAAAATGACTGAATGAATAATAGTCATGGCTTCAACATGATTGTTTCTAATTTTTTGGTATTTTAGGGCCAAAAAACTTTAATTCAGACCGATGTTTAAATTTTTATGTGCTATAGTCCACGTCATCTGCATGAATTCGGGCTAGCGGATCTGAATCGCTTGAAATTTTACATAGCCATCAAAAATGACGTACTGAACAATATCGTTCCTCTTTTTGGCATTTTAGGAACAAAAAACTATAATTCAGGCCGATTTCCAAGTAGTATACTATAGTCCACGCCATCTGTATCATATTGAACCTAGGCTACCGAATTTGAATCGCCTAAAACTTTGTGGAGCTATAAAAAACGACCTAATAAATAATAGTCATGGCTTCTGCATGATCATTCCTCATAGTTTGGTATTTTAGGGAAAAAAAAATTTAATTCTGATCGATTTCCAAATTTTTGTGCTCTATCCCCGCCATCTGCATGAATCCGGACTACTGGATCCGAATCACCTGAAATTTTACGGAGCCATCAAAAATGAACTGCTGAACAATAGGCATGGCTTCGACATGATCATTCCTCGTTTTTTGGCATTGTAGGGTCAAAAAATAAAAATTCGTAGGGGCAATTTTTGCCGGGCTATGTCGGCAAAGGTACGTAATAGTTGGAGAATATACTTGAACATTGTTCAATACAATTACAAGAATCAGAGTTTAACACTTCCTCAATTGAACTATACTTCAACATTTGTTATAGGACCTTTAAACCAATGCCTAGCACTGAAAAACCAAGAAGAAAGAAGAAGAATAACAAGGCCACCAACTGCAACAGGAGTATAGTTGAGAGTTTGATCTGTAATAGGGTAAGCAACAGGCAAAGAGAAGAGCACAGAGATGAATGCAACCCACAACACCGCGGTCCAACCAACAACGACCCCGTAGCGCCCCAAGTTGAACGGTCCTGGAGTGAAAGATTTTCGAGCCAGAGTCACTCTGAATAAGGATGGCAAGGCATACGCGATATATAGCCCGATTGTTGCTATTGATGTCATCGCTTGAAATGCTACCAAGCTTCCAAGAGACTTTAATATGAAACCACCACAGAAAAAAGTAGTATACTGTTATATTAGCATTTGGAAGGGAGTGAAATAAACATTACAGAACTTAAATGAGAAAGTATATACAGTAAAACTTTTCTATAACAGCCTCGTTTGTTTCGGATTTTTTTGGCTGCTACGGTCAATCCTCTCTATAACAGCCTCGTTTGTTCTGATATTTTTAACAGTTATATTGAAGTGGTATTATAGAAAACATATAGTATAACATAACATAAAAATCGGTTCTAAGAAAAACTTGGCTTTTATAGTGAATGATTGTTATATAGGGATGTTGTTATAGAGATGTCTGACTGTATATCGAAATGTTGTTATAGAGAACATATATCATAACAATGAAAAATATATTTAGAAGAAAACTTGGCCGTTAGAGTGAACTGCTGTTAGAGTGAAGTTTGATTGTATATGAAATAATCATGAGTCGTACCGTCAATGCCATGCAAAATGCTATAAGCGCTGACATCCAGACTGCGTTTATTGGAACCTCCTGCTTGTTAACTTTGCGCCAGAATGGCGAAAATGGCATTGCTCCGTCTCGGGAGAATGCATAAGCCATCCTGCAAACAACATTTTGCTAATTTGTGTCTAGTCTCAGGAGAGCTTGCTTGAATTATACAAAGGATATATAATTACCTAGAGTTGCTAGTGAGGGAGCTCATGCCACAGAAGAATATAGCAACAGCAATTATACCTAAGCAAAGAATTCCACCAACACCACTACCAAACCTGTTGTTGAATGCATCATAAAATATTTGTGCGATCGCATAACCACCAGCATCATTGTTTTTACTCAACAGATGAGGTATGTCAGTAACTGCAAAGGTTATACCAAGTATGTATGCCCATCCAACAAGTAGTGATATGCCAATAGCACTTACAATTCCTTTTGGCCCATTTGTATCTGCATCTTTTGTTTCCTCTGTCTGCAAAAAGAAGTGATCAGATACAAGGTAAATGAAAAATTCTATGAGAAACTACTTTGAAGAGACAAGCGAGTTGTGATTGAGTGATAGATTGATCGACGACGGAATGAATAACGAAACTTTACGACAGCTTTTTTCGCAAATGTTCACTTGCATCACATCATCTTCAACCAACCTCAACCCGAGAAGCTCATGGGATCCGCTCTACGGATACCATCCAATCTCAGTTTCCGACCTTGGCAACAAGAAGTTCTAGTTGGGGAGGGATAAGATCAACTACTTGACGCCCATCTAACACATCCGTTATGGTTCCCCCTTTGTCTTTTCGTATGATTTTGCTTACTAAAAAATTTCTCAAAATAGTAGATGATCATTAGGTCTAAAAAGAGATGTTGCAGCATTCAGATGACATGCTATCTTTCATTGACAACAATAACAACCCAGTGAAATCCCATATGTAGGATCTGGGAAGGGTAATGTGTACGCAGTCCTTACCCCTACCTTGAGAAAGTTGAGAGGCTGTTTCCAATAGACCTTTCTTTTATCGATAAAGAAGTCAATTTTAGAAAGAAAACGGACGACTCACCAGAAGAGCAGAAGCATCATAACCTAACAATGTATACTGGCTCATGAGAAGTCCAAGAACAAAGATGTAGACATTATTGCCAATGCCACTTTCATTTTCAGTATTGAAGTTAGTGAATACAAATTCAACGCTAGCTCGTTCAGTTGCAACAGCAGGAATCAGTATCATAAGAACAAAAACACCTGCAATATTCCTCAACTCTATCAATCAGAGCTCATAGAAGGCACAATGTTAGCTGTTATATATGGATAAAGAAGAAGTTGGATTTACTATACAGTCAAATTTTTCTATAACAAACTCGTTTGTTTCAGATATTTTTGGATATTATAGCGAATTGCTGCTATAGAAAATATATATTATAACAAAACATAAAATTTGGTTCCGGAAAAACTTGACTTTTATAGTGAAATGTTATTATACAATGATGTTGTTATAGAGAGGTCTGACTGTATACGATATATATACAGTACCTAAAACATTCCAAGCAGCAGCAAGTTGTCCAAAGAAGGATAACCAAGAGATAGGAAGACTATTCAATATAGCATGTAAGAGCAGAATTGCACCATGGAAGGCAATAACAACATATTTAGAGGCCTGATATCCACCTCCATTCACTCCACCTGTGCTAAGAAGTATTATCACTTGAAGGAATTGTGCCAATGAATAATCTACACTTGTTGTGACTGCCCACTGCAATCAATCAAGTTTTTCTTTCAGTGATTATATTACAACAACGACGACGATAACAATAATAGCTATGCCCCGGTCGCAAATAAGTTGGGATCGGCTGTATGAAGTCTCACTTCTCAATTTATAAGCTCACGTCATCAGACGAAATACAACAACAATATACCCAGAAGAGTCGCCAGTAACGAAGCCAGAAAATTCCCCAAGAGTGTTCAAACTTGAAAGAAATAAAAAAATTCCGGACAAAGAGTGTTCAATATATGTTATATATAATATTTTACTTATATACATAGTGTATTTTTTCGACAAAGGGTGGTCAATTGACCACCCTTAGCAAAAGATTGATTCGCCCCTAATTAGTGGGGTCTGGGGATAACAGTGTATACGGAGACCTTACCCTAATATTGGGAGATAGAGAAGTTGTCTCCGATAGACCCTCGACTCAGGAATCAATAGTGAAAAAAATAAATATATATATATATATATATATATATATATATATATATATATATATATATATATATATATATATGAGAAATAAAATAGAATTGGTCTCTCACTAATTTACAATTTTCTAGTAGTGTATATATGGAGTAAGTAGTTCTTCATGATACCTGACCAACAATGTTGAACCTGCAAGATGAATTGAAAGAAAGGTCATTTACTCCGAATCAAACCACATAAATTGAAACAGAGGGAGTATAAGTTATGACAGGTGACTGTTATAATACAACAATGAGCAATATAAGGTAAAAAATGCGTCTTTCTCTTACAATAATGCCGGATAAATTTCAAAGAGTTTAAATTCTATATACTAACAACGTAAAATATATTTACACAACCTATTAAAACGTAATAACCGGTACTTGCATTTAACAGTATTGATTGGTAATCTAGAATAAATGATACTTAAGTAACATATTATAACAAGTTAAATTACATTGATTGTGTAAAAAGATTACTATTATATTGTCAGAGTATACAACTTAAACGGCATTCAAAAAAAAACAAGGGATGGCATAATAAGGCACTAGAATGTTTGTACTAAGGGAAAATAAGTCTATCAACGACAAACAAAATACCAATTACACTATATATGATATGATTTACTTAAATTTAGACTAAAAAAGTAATTAATTAGTGAGATTAGTTAAGAAATAATTAATACCAGCCAGTAATCCAAGAAGCAAAAGGAGCCCAAGTTGGACCAGCAAGCATAGCACTCCAATAATATAGACCACCAGAAGTTGGATAAGATGAACAAATCTCAGCCATAGATAAACCAACAACCATAGTAAATGAACCAGCAATTAGCCATCCATATACATAAGAAATTGGCCCACCAAAACTTAATCCAGTTCCAAACAATGTGTTTAAACCAGTAAGCACTGATATTATAGAAAACGAAAACGCAAAGTTCGATAACACCCTGCAAAAATTAATGGAGAATTAATACAAATAGTGAGCGCATATTTATGTGACTATAAATAATCTCATTGAGGATAAAATGAGACGTTTTAGGAAAGTATGACATTGTTTGTGGATATAAAAAAAAAAAAAAAACATGTCACGTAAACTGAAACAAAGGAAGTATTAATATGAAAGGCGTGGTTTTACGAAAGATCGCGCTTGAGTTCTTGTTTGTAGCCAAGTTCGTGTAGACGTGCATGGCCTGAATCAATAGCACCTTTATTGCATTCTCCAATAGTCATACTCATTTTATTTCAAAATTTTTAGAGAGAGAGAGACTACAGGCGAAGCAGCTAGGAAGAATTGTTGAAACTAGCGTATTGGAAGATCAATCCGCCAAAATAAGCATGAGACGCTTGGAGCTAGTTAGCTAGGATGTTAGTTCTTGCAAGTAATGATGAAAAAGAGAGATAGCAACCAATAGTTGTACATTTCTGCAAATAATTTGGTTATTAGTTAAATGGTGAGTTTTTTGTGGTTTTGGTTGGGCCAAATACATATCCAGGCTCTTAAAGTTGTCCAATTTTTCATTTTAGCACTTTGAGTGGAGCTCGTTCCTACAAGGCACTCCAACATAATGCACAGTGTCCCAATTAAACACAAATTTCTAAGGCCAAGACAAAAATAAGGCGCGTGTGAGAAGTGTGAGTAAGTGTCAGGCAATGGTGGTGAAAAAGTTTCATCCACTTATTTCTTCGTTATACTCCGTGGTCACCATTTTTGTTATAGTAAAAGATTTTATTTCAGTTTGATTCTAAAAGTTATAACAGCAAGAAATCTTTAAAGAAGAAGACAAATATTCAAAGAAGAAGACACAGTTTCTAAAAGTTATGCTCTCAAGTCTCAAGTTTGATAATGGAGATGACTATGGAAATGATAAATTTTTGTGTAATTTCTCATCTCAATTTGCTGGTCCTTTTTGGATAAAATGAGAAAATTTCTTCCTGGGTAGATTTTGATATCTGCTCTCGGTTTGCTTTTGAAATTACTTGATTTTGAAGTGAAGAGTCTATATTGATTTTGGGTAGGTAAATTACGTGTTTTTCTTACTGGGTTTCTTTATATTTTCTTGAATTTGGTTTGTCTGTGAATCCTTAACCCAACAAAGTTGATGTTTAATTGCTTTTGAGAATTGCTTGCTTGCTGTTTGAAATGAATAATATGAAAACCAGGAGATGAAATTAGGAGGAAGAGACAAATTAGGAGGAAGAGATGATAATGGTGGCAGAGATGGTAAAGGAGAAAGAATAGTTGTTTGAAAAGAAGGGAAAAGTATTATACGGATCGGTTCACGCGCCTAAGGAAAGTATGGTACACCTCTTTTGTCATGTCAGCTATATGTGGAAAGAGTGCCTAATAGGACCAAGCTCCACTTTAAAGTGCTAAAATAAAAAAGGGATTTTTTTCTAATTATATCATATATGAAACCTTATTATGTTAAATGTGCATAGTTTGTTAATTATCCGTCCAATTCATACTTTTACTACAACTTATATACCATTCGACTATTAAGCATTAAAAGGGCAGAATATTCCCTAAAAAACGCGTTAAAATTAAGGAGAGAATCTTGGTGTTAATTGATTCTACATTAAATTCAATTTTTAAAAACGGAAAGGAGATTTCTCATCTGCGTATTTTTTTCCGGATCAGATTTGATTGGTAGGCAAAGCCATTGGAATTTTTTTCGTAATTCAAAAAAAAAGGACTAAAAGCCTCAACAAACTGAAATCAAATCTGTTCTTCATCTTTTTTTTTTCAATATACAAATCAAAAAAATAATAAAATATAAAACAATACCTCAGCAACAAAACTCAATCGTGTCCAAAATCCCAATCATGCTACAATTGAATGGAAAAAATCTGATTATAAAAAATGGGTCTCATCTCTGTATTTTTTGAGAAAAAGAAGGAATGGAGAAGAGGAAGTTTGATTTTATGTTAATATCTACAAAAAAAACTACAAATAAACTACAAATTAGTTTTAGTATTGTACAAAGCTGTATTATTTTTAAGGGTATCTACAAAATTACTACATTTATATTACAATTAAACTACGTTCTATGTTGAAAAAAAATATTTACTACAAAATTTTCTATTCATCTACAAAATTTATACAAATAAACTACAAATCAGTTTTAGTATTGTATAAAGCTGTATTGTTTTTAAGGGTATCTACAAAATTACTACAATTAAACTACGATCTATGTTGGAAAAAAATGTTGACTACAAAATTTTCTCGACTTACAAAATTTCTTCAAAAAAACTACAAATAAACTACATATCGGTTTAAGTATTGTATAAAGTTGTATTGTTTTTAAGAGTATCTACAAAATTACTATATTTATACTACAATTAAACTATAATTTATATTGGAAAAAATGTTGACTACAAAAGGTTTCCTATGTGGCATAGGAATGTAAAAATCCCAAAAAAAATAGGGTTTCAAGATCCATAATACAGCTACTAATAACTAAGACGTGCAGAAACAAAAACAAGAAAAGATGGAGAAACAAAAAGAAGAGAATAAGAATTTCTGTGCACAAGTTACTGCTAAACTTCTGTTTATTCACCATGACAACGACACAACAATTAAAATATGGATATTTTCTACCAAAATCATCTCTTCTTTACTATAAACTTGTGAACCCTCTTTGTATCAACTTCTACCAGACCATTAGTTGGAGATAGTAAAAACTGCTCATTAATTAAATTCTTAATTAAATATGGTATAGGATTGGTAATTTGGCATACAGATTTGTAATTAAATTAAATTTTAAACATTGAGAGTAATAAGATTTCGTACGAACGTAAAAAAAAAAAAAAAAAATTGGAACAACTTTAGGGGCCTGGATATGTATTTGGCCTTTTGGTTGTTAGTGATATATGAATAAATAGTTATGGACTAGGAAAGCCACTGAAAACGCGATAAGCGGGCCATTCTTTATTTATTACATTTCACTGAGTGACAACTGATAAGTTGACACTAATCTTTGTTTTCTCCTTCTTTTTGCCCCCATTATGTCCATATATTTCAAAGCACGAGGCGTGCCGTATTACCCCCGAAAGAGTAAGCCGTACGCCTGAGATATATAAGTTCCACTGATCTTTAAATTTTATAATTTCAAAAATTTTAAGAAAGTATAAAATAAAAAATTAAAATTATAAAATTATAACAAATAATCTATTCAAAATATGTATAAATTATAATTCAACTATGAAAAATATGAAAAGTAGGGCATATATCATAATATGCATTTATTATGTCCAATTGTCCAGAACTTTTCTTTCGTTCCAATTTACGTTACACTCGCTTGGATAAATTTAATTAAATTAACTTAATATTTAAAAATTAAAAATTAATATTCAAATACTCTTGTCTTTTTTGGCTGCAAATAGCTAATTGCTACTGTTGATAATATTTGGCTAATATTAGTAATATTTTATGAATCGGTCAATTTGTATAATAAGCTACTATAAATAGACATAGCTGATAGTTTCTCTATATAATATCCCTATTGTGATGTTGTAGGAATTAACAAGCTAAGAACAAAATAAACAGAAGCCTTCGCCAGTGACTTTTGTTTTCGTTAACAAAAAAAAAAGAGGAGAAAATAACCCCAAAAAAACAACAAAAAAAAAAAAGGAAGAGAGTTTCATATTGATGATTATTTAATTATTTCTTTTTTAGTTTTTTGCTTTTCTATTTTGGCTGTTGTTATTAAATATCATCAATAGAGAGCACTGAGCAGAGTACACTTTACAGAATGTGTGTTGAATGAACTTATTAAATGAACTACTAGTCCAATAGGATCATAAAAGACACTATCTATATGGCTGCTAAAGGCTTATTTTAGGTTGTATACGAGAAATTATTTTATGTATCAAGTCATAGGTGACAGTCTTAAAAGAAATAGTAAAACTTTTCAAATTTGTGACTTAAACATGATATGGAGTAACATTTATATGCGGCTATAAAAATTTATCAATATGTGGTTGAAATGACATCATCAAATGCCTTTATCACTCTCGAGTGTTCAGATGAATGGACAGGTTTCTGACTTCGGTGTCGATAATGCATTTTTGCATGCTGATTTTAATCATGAAATTAATAGCCTGTTTTGCTAAACTTCTTTTTGATCAAAATTTTTTTTTTTTTTTTTTACCGAAAGCACTTTTGGCCAAAAATTAAGGTGTTTGACCTAAGTTTTTGAAAGGAAAAAAAGTAATTTTGAAAAGAAGCAGAAACAGTTTTGGAGAAGCAGAAAAAAATAAATTCTCTCCGAAAGTACTTTTGAAAAAAATACACTTAGAAGCAGTTTTTTAAAACTTAGCCAAACACTAATTGCTGCTCATAAGTGCTTTGCAAACTAATTAGCCAAACACAAACTTATTCTCACCAAAAATACTTTTGAAAAAAGCACTTTTAAAAAAAATACTTCTCAAAATAAGCTGATCTTTGCATCTTGGCCAAACGGGCTATAATACTATGAAAGTTCTTCCTGGCCTATATGTAATGTCTGTTGGGTCTTGGCTAGTGCAAAAGGTCCAAGAAATATAAAAATATAAACAGTCTGTAAAAATAAGCCATTTCTGATTTCACAACTTGGCTCCAGTTATCCCCTTTGAATGTCATCACTCATCACTATGAACTAGAGGTAATCGAACACAAGAACAACCAGCTATCTGGGGAAAAAAATTCAATGAGATCAATAATATCACAAGCATATACCGGGACATAAAAGTAAATGCCTAAGAGTACTAGAACAGTGTCCCTAGTTTCTCAGCTGTATTACCAGCTCTTTTCCGAAGCAAAACAAATATAAAGATGAGGCGGGACCATTACAGAGACCTGAAAGAGAGCTGGGAAAACCAAGGATTATGTAGCAACTAAATCAGGAGTTTCGGCCTCCACAGATAACAAAGCCGTGTGTACTTTATCCACCCAATTGTCTAGCCGATCCCTCAATGACTTGATTTGGGGAATTCCCAAAACTCTTGGTTGCACCCAGGAAACATGAACTGTCCCTTCGACTTGATCAATTATTCCCTCAATGAGATGCACCTACAGGAGGACAACGTTAAACCAACCGTGAGAAAGACATGAACTACAAAAGAAGACGACATGCAGCATCAAGACTGCCCAAGTAGAAAGTTCAGGGGACTTGGGAGAAGTACAAAAATTCAGGATAAGTGTTAATTGCTAATTACTAACATGTCTGTCGTTTGCATTAGGATTCGCAAAACCCAACATAAAAACTAGAGTTAACTAATATAGAAAGATGAAGAAATTAGGTTACTATTCTCATAAAAAGAAAGAGCTATGACAAATCTATGCAAGATGAAATAGTGATGGGAAGGGAAAGGAAAAGTATGAATACAACACTGAACAATAAACATCCAACAGCATCTGTCCTCCTCCTTTTTCAATAAATGGCCTAATCAAGTACATATATAACAAAGATATCTGGAAGAACACTCCTCCTAGAAAAAGAAATGTACAATCTCACATTCTATATGCAAATCCAAAAGATCAAGCATTTTTATCATCTCAGATAAGACTGTAATAGTACTAGGAAAAAGTATCGAAGAACTGCCCAAATATAGGAGCTTGCACTCATTGCTTAAATTAGTTCGGGAGAATAGCAAAAACACAAAACTTAAGGGCAAAAGGATATGTTTCTCAACCCATAGAAAAACAGAAGATGCTGATATCAATTAATAATACAACAAAAGATGCACATTTACTGTGCCGTAATGAATGAAGGAAGTTGGTGAGAATAACAGAGGTTAAATTCTAATTTAACTAAAAAGAACTTACAGAAAGGCTCTTCATGAGTAGATATTCTACATCCTCCACATTTAACTTTGTGCGCTCTGCAATCACACTCAGAGGAATAGTTCTATCGTCTGCTGGGCGACTGCATGCAAATGTATTGTCCAAAGCTTTAGCATCAATCCTAATGGCATAAGTAAATAAAACTCCATTATCTGTGAAACTGACACAGTACCTGAAGATAATTTCCATCAAGCAGAGAATGTTGACCTTCTCGAGAAGCTTTTTCTCGTTCTCCACCAATGCTGGTTGAGCACTCAAAGCAGCTTGATGGACATGGCATAATTGTTGATAGCGAACCAAATCACCGGTGTTAAAGGCTTCAAGAATATAATAGAGCCACTCAACCTTAGTCCCTACCAGACTCTGTATCTGTAAAAAATTAGAATAAGTCATGATAGATTGAACATACACAATTTTGTCAGCACATAAATCTAGTCCATCCCACACAACAGAAGCCAATATAATGGATAAAAAGGTATTTATTGAGATTTCAGTGAGTTCTCAGATAAAATGCCTTAGCAGTTAGTTTATTGTCAGTTTGATTTGGGTATCTCTTAGTCCTTGTATACATGGTCTCGACCTTCCCCCACACTATCAACTAAATGCCTTACGAGAAGTCGAGAAGGGAAATTCCATCCATCCATGTAAAAGTATGCACTAAAACTCAGAAAACTAAGTAGCAAAAGATGGCTATTTGGGACCATTAGAGGAATACAGTGGAGCCAATGAGAAGAACTATATTTCTACAAAAGGAAAAAAAAGTAAGGAATAACCGGCAATGACTAGGGCACAATTTTGCATCCATACGTATTGGGTCAACATTAACATCGTCACCAATAGGGACGACTCTTACTTCATAGAAAGAATCCAATACTTGTTTTTTTGTTTTTGCCCCCGAAGGTTCGAGAGGGTAGGTGGAGAAGAGTTGCAGACTCATAGTGGAGGTCCAACAATCTTGTTTAACTGTTCTCAGCAGTGAACAAAAAAGTAGAAGCAGACTCATAATGAAGGTCCAATATTCATGTTTAGGAGTTTCCAGAAGTGAGTTGAAACCCTTGGAGCAAGAGACAAAAAGACAGAAAAAAGCAGAAAAACAGACGATCCTACTAACTGCGGCTCCCTATTCATACTACAGATGACAACACGATAAGACCTGAAGACATATTCTGACAGCTGGGAAGGACACCAATAGTACATTCCTTGAATGGGCAGTCCACTTAGCCATTTCCACAAAAAGAAGCGTTAGCAGATAATTTCCAGCTACTTGAACATAACTCTAGCGCATGGAAAGCACAGAAAAAAAAGAGGGAATCTGTCAAATAAACTTACAATTGGATGAGCAAGTAGTTCTCCAAAGTTGTATATGTTGTCTCCCAGCAATGCTGACAGGGACAAATCGAAAGCCAAATCCTAAACAAAACAGAAGAAACAGTAACCGTTTTCAGATGCATTATAATTAAAAGACTGAAATTGCAGAAAATACTGCAAATCACATAAACAACTAACAAGTATTTCTACTCAAAGGCTGAAGCATCTGTTAGAAAAGACCACCTCGACACTGATACAATAAGCAATTAAACAATAACACTTTCATGTTTTCAGCATTTGATTGATTAGCAAGTAGCAACTGTCAAAGTACTGAATTAATGCTTAAGCCCATAGCACTGTGACGTCTCTGACTTAATACGAGGTTGTATGGGTAAATCATGAAGAATCTATGCAGAACTTGGGAATGATGAAGAGCAAAGCTTCCTCTGTTATGAAAAAAAAATCATTCCTTAATCCTTCACATCCTTAGAGATGATACTGCAGTCAAGGAAGAGAAGACTAAATACTCGGAGACACAGCAAACTGTGTCCACAATTATAATCTTTCCTAAAAGCTCTTTAACCTAGAAAATATTTAAGTTGCTCGGATACGGGTGGGGGTATCCGACACGGGTGCGGATCTAGAAGTCGGATTCTTCTAGATGATAATTCTAAGATTCAGGGATATGGATCCTATTCCTAGTACGGATACGGGTGCGGAGATCCGGCAAAAATAATTCAAAAAAATAAATATATCTCTAAATATGAGAAATTTTGTGGAATATTTACATATAGCTTGTAAAGTATGGATTTCTTTTTTATTCTCAAGTTGTAGATAAGTAAATGATTGATTTCCTAGATAAGGTATGTTATTTTCTTCAAATTTACCCTAGTTTTGGTTCTGATTTCGGGAATCAAATTGTATCTCGTCTGAATTTTTCCGTCCGTCGTGGTCAAAGTACCCAAAAATGTTTGACCGGATCCGGTACGGATCCCATTTCCACACCCATACTAA
>MU754335.1:9608-21301 GCA_026770625.1 Nicotiana glauca
AACACGCACAGACAAAAATGCAAATAATAATTAAGAAATTACACAAAATTCACAGAAAATCACACACAACACAAAACTATTTTATTTTGAATTTTTGGGAGTAATTCTCATATAGGGCAAAAATCACGTGCTCACACCCATTGGTCACAGCCTGTTAACAACAACAATACCAATATCACTACAACACATAACCCACGGCTCAAACACGATGTGTATAAAATCTCAATAGCAACAAAATGAACAGGGAAAGTAACTCAACAAATTAACAATATCCCATTAAACAACAACTTCAACTAAAACAGGTTAATGACTCTCAATAACTTCAGTTTCAATTAATTGCTTAAGAATAAACTCAATAATGAAGATATATCCATGAAATGACAAACTTCGGATTCTAGTATATGACATAAGTTAACAATGAAAGAAATGGCATGAACTAGAAACTACGTCTAAATACATGAGAATAACCCGGCAAAGAGAGGTTATCATGTAGCAACAATTTTAATTAAGATTAACTCAACAATAAAGTAAGTCATATAATAATAAAAGAGGTACAAATTCAAATAAAGCATATAAGAGTAAACTTCACAAGCAAAAGATATGACATGTGTTAACAACTTCAAATAAAGCATATGAGAACAAACTTAACAATTAAAAGATATAACACATGCTAACAACTACACATAAAGACATGAGAGAAGCCTAAGAGTCTAAACCGGTCGATTTCCACATATAACTCTAAGTATGCACTTGTCATCTCGCGTACACATCTTTCACATAATTCAAATAATACAAAAAATCCCAAAATCCTAAGGTGTAGTTTCCCCACACAAAGTTAGGCAAGATACTTGCCTCAAAGAAGTTAAATCAATATTCTAAAATGACCTTCTCGTATGAAACAACCTCCGGACGGATCGAATATAGCTAAAATAATTTAATATCATAAATAAAAATCATAGAAAATAATTCTGGATAAAAAGTTTCGATCTTTAATAAAAACCAAAAAATCAACCCAAAAGCCAACCCCGGGCCTACACCTCGGAACCCGTGAAAACTCATAAAATCCGAATATCCATTCTGATATGAGTCCAACCATACTTAAATTATTCAATTCCGACATTAAATCGACCTTCAAATCGTTATTTTATATTTTAGAAAGTTGTTACAAAAATTCTCTATTTCTCCAATTCAAATCACTAATTTAATGATAAAAACAAGTAGAATCATGAAATATACCCAAATTCGGGTCAAGAATACTTACCCCAATCCAAAACATAAAAATCTCCTCAAAATCGCGCAAATTCGAGCTCTCTAATTCAAAAAGTGATAAAATAACCAAAACCCTCAAAATGGAATAAATATAAGTCCGCCCAAATATTCCTCTTCACGATCGCGGGACATGTTTCGCGATCGTGAAGCACAAACTCACAAGCTACCAAAAACTTTCTTCATGAACGCGTAACCTAAGCCGCGAACGCGACCCGCAATTTTCAGCAACCATTGAACTCGTTATAAACCACGCGAACACGGAGAGAAAACACCTGATGACCCTTCCAGTTTTCCTTCTACTCGATCGCATAGCACCGCTCGCGAACGCGATGACAACAATCTTCCAATCTTCGCGGTTGCCTCTTCTCAACCACAAAGGACAAAGTGCGTGATTCCACCATAACACTACGCAAACACTGAGGAACAGACGTGAACGAGAACAAGAAGACACCAGATGATAGAAAAACAATCCAAAATGGGAGGAAATGGCCCATAGCCTATCCAAAACATAGTCGAGGCCCCCAAGACCCCGTTGTGAACACCTAATTTTTAACCGTATTTAGATTTTTCACTTTATGTATTTTAGCTTTTGTTTCATTTTTTATATATATAAGATAAAAATATAAATTTTAAAAGGTCAATTATTACTATTAATATTATTATTATTAAAAAATTCCGAAAATATTAAATTTTTTTTTTATTTCGGTAGGTTTTAAATAATTGAAAAAGGAAAGAAAGTTGGAATTAAAAAAATAAAAGTTAAAAGTGGCTGAAAATTAAAAAAAATCAAAAGTAAAAGAAAGTTGAATATTTAAAAGAAAAGTAAAAGAAAGTGGCCTTTTCTTTTAAAAAATAAAAGAAAGTGAAAAATTAAAAAAATAAAAGTAATTAAAGTTATAATTTAAAAAATAAAAGCAAAGAAAGGTGGGGATTTATTTTATAAAAAAATAAAAAGCAAAAAATAAGTGGGATTTCTTTTAATTAAAAAATTAAAAAAATAATAAAAAAATAAAAAGGAAATTTGAAATTTTCGAATATTTTTTCTATAAATAGAAGGGATAATTTGGGGTTCAAGAAAAAAGAAAGGGAGGAGGAAAAAATAGAAGAGAAGAAAAAAAGAAGGGGGCGGAGAGAGCAGTATACACTCCATATACACTCTGGATACACGTGATATACAGGGGCAGAATTCATTTTGGAGAGAATAAAAAGATAGAACCAAATTTTCTGAAATATTGAGAGCGGAAGAACACCAGAGAGAGTTCAAAGCTAGAAAGAGAAAACAAAGAGAGATTTCTGGACTATTTTTCTTCTCCATTTTTACTGGTTTTCTCCGTGTTGCTGGGATTTCCGGATTGAGGTGTTGAAGCTACTGTGTTGGGCTTTCTGCTGTTGTATTTTTCTGTTGGCTGCTGCTGATCTTTCTTTTCTCCCATTATAAACATTTCCAGGTACACTTCCTGTTTCATTGAAATGTAGAATGCCAGTTGAGAAAGTGAAATGAAAATGTGCAGCAATGAGTTGATTCCGGATTTCTGTTTCAGTATTTAAATTCATAATTGTCGGAATTTTCTTTTATTTTGTTTTGTATCAAATGGACTGTAAACTGTTGTATCTCGGATTCAATAAGTCTACTTTACATGTGGAGTACTAGTTGTAGATGTCGTCAGGTTAGTAGAGTAAATTACGTTAATTTTAGTTAATCTCCTGTTATATGTTCTCTTAATATATATGTTTAAAGACAGTCCATAAAATGAGATAGAACATTTAGTCAATTACCGTTAGTATTCAGTCTGGGTAATTAAACTGATTTCGCAGCTTGGTTATTGATCCTTTTAGGTGAGTATAATTTTATAAGTATTAGCTTTAGTTCACGTTGCAATAACCTCACACGGATAGGTGTTTTAAATTTAGTTAATACGTGAAAGTAAAATAGTCCTTTAAAGTTAATGTGGTAATTTTGGCATTTATTCGAGAATAGAGGTTCAAGTTGATAAATTCGTTCATTGTAAATTGTTGAACACACTTGTACAAATGTAGAGTAACTTCAATAAGTATTTAGTATAGTTAAAATTGCGAATCCGTTTGGTTTAATGAATTAGCCTATTTACAAGGTTTTCGAATCTTAGCACTCCATTGAATGGCCCAGGTCCAGTCAGATTCATGTGTACATATGGACCTGGGCCAAGGCCTATGACTAGCTATCCTTTTGTACAAGTTCGAGTGCAATTTTCCGTTTGCGTTTGTTTTAATCTAATAACTAATAAGTTAGGGCCTTTTCAAGCATTTAATTAATTAGGACCTTTTCTTTAATTTTTTTAGAGACAAAATAAATAGAAAATCATAATCGCTTTAGGATATCCTTAAATAAAAATAAATGAGATGAGCCTCGCCAAATAAAACGCACAAACTGCGGGGCCCTCATGAATGTATATATTAAAAATACTTAGATTTCGGGATGGGTCGTTTAGCGAATTGCATGGTCTTCCCCAAATAATAACGCGTTAGACTCTTTAAGCGCATGTTAATAATTCTACCTTCTTAAACTCGGGTGCACATTTATGTGACCCAAATCCAAATCTCAACGGAGTCGAAATATGTCAATAACCACGGGTACATTGATGTGACGTGGTTTGAGATGTGTTTTCACGACGTTGCAATTCTCATTAAAATAATAATAATAAAAGTGGTTCGAAGTTAAAAGCATACAGGCAAAAACATGTATTAAAAATCAGATAATTTACGCCAAATATAACAATTGAGCGACCGTGCTAGAACCACGGAACTCGGGAATGCCTAACACCTTCTCCCGGGTTAACAGAATTCCTTATCCGGATTTCGGGTTCGCACTTCGCAGACTGTAATACAGGGTCATTCTTTTCCTCGATTCGGGATTTAACCGGTGACTTGGGACACCATAAATCTCCCAAGTGGCAACTCTAAATTAAATAAATAAATCTCGTTTCGATTGTCCTTTAATTGGAAAAACTCCATCTATTGCACCCTTCGCGGGTTGAGGTAGCGGAAAAAGGAGGTGTGACACCCGTCCAAATATACCAATAAGTTCCATAACATAACACGGACCTGCTCGAGGCCTCAAATCACATCAGCATCAAAACCATGAATCGCATATTGATTCAAAACTAATGAACTAATGAACTTCCAACTTCTAAGACTAATGCTGAAACATATCAAAACAATTATGAATGAGCTCAAATTTTGCATGCAAGTCCCAAATGATACAACGGGGCTATACGGACTCCCAGAATCACAATTCGAATCCAATATCAATAAAGTCAAATCCCGGTCAAACCTCTCAATCTTTCAAACTTTGAACTTTTTAACTTTTGCCCAAATGTATCAAATCTACCTACGGACCTCGAAATCCAAATTCGGACATATGCTTAAGTCCAAAATACCATGCAAAGCTATTGGAATCATCAAAATACCATTTCGGTGTCGTCTACACAAAATTCAAACTCTGGTCAATTCTTGCCACTTAAGCTTCTAAAACAATAATCATTCTTCCAAATCAATCCCAAATCATCCAAAAATTGAATCAGACACACACGCAAGTCATAATACACAATACGAAGCTACTCGAGACCTTAAGCCACTGAATAGAATGTTATTTCCCAAAATGACCAGTCGGATCGTTACAATTAAGACATTAAATAGATTAAGTCGGCAGGCGACGTTTCCACCATAACACATAAAAGAAAGAAGAAAAGAGTGGCAAAGTTGTGAAATCATTAAACAACTATTAGACATTCATGTAATAATCCAAGTTTTCTTTCTTCTCCAACTTCGTTCTAACAGAAAAGGGCAGTTTACCTTTATTTAAGCTAGGAATTGCAAACAGAAACTGGTATACGACAATGAACCAAGAAAATCACACACATCTATACATCTATATGCATGTCGAAGGAGGAAGAACAATAGGCTTTAAAATGGTAAATGAAAATGAAAGAAAAATTATCGAGTCTCACCATAACACTATAGAGCGACAATGGCATTAGCCAACAATAGATCAATCTTCTAGAACTTCCAGATTTTTATAAATACTTAACATCTTTAGAATATTGATGGAAATTCAGGTAGGTGGTTCAAGCATGAGTCTTAGATTTAGATATAGAATTGGAGGTTATATGATTTGGGATATTTTTTGGGAGAAATTTGTGGTTCCTCTACAGGGAGGGGCACAGAGAAATGGCAAAAATAGAGGCTGTTGGAATGAGAAAAATAAAATATCAGGAGTTGTGTTCGTCCCAACAAAAAAATATGTTTACTTGCTACAACTGTGTTCGTACACCCTCTTCCCATTTATATATAAGTAGTAAAATACCAAGTTTGACACTTAATTTGTTTTAATTGAAAAAAAAAATCAAGAAATTTCTTTTTCTTCAACTTTTTTATTCTTTTCTCACATGAACGTTTTGTTTCTTTTTCTTAATCTTACTAATTAAGCAAGTGTTTACTTTAGAATTAAATTAATTTATGTATGGTATATTATTGGTTATTAATTAGTTTTATCATATCAAAAAAGGTGCATCAAGTGTAAAATAATAATCTTAACATGGTCGTTTCTTGCGTTATGTTATCCAAAAGTTTGCATTTTTATTTTCTGATATCTTTATCAAATTTTTTGTGTCTCTTTCTTTTTGACTTAAGAGTTAAGTAACCTGCCGCCCTTTCACCCAACTCTATCTGTTATAATGATTAATAAATCATAAGCTCCTTATTTATCAAAGATAGAAAAAGAAATTCAGAAGCTTTTGAAATTTGAGTTTCTAAATTGCAGAATGAGAAGCAAAATGGGCCGTATTCATATGCAAAAATGGTAACTTTTACTATTGGTTTTTCTTTCACAAAGATCATCATTATGGGGTTGATTTTTTTCTACTAATAACAATATAGTGATGATTCATCAGGCAAGTACTCTTTGAAAAGCTGAACTGGTGTCTGAATTCTCTATGGATGGTTATGAAAATGAAAAGGCACTTAAACTTGTCGAAAACACTAAACAAATCATGTTAGTCCCTAATTCATATGTAGGTTGATTGACCAAATCATAATAAATTATATGCCTAATTTAGTACATTTTTCTTTATACTTTAGTTTATCGTCCATCAAGATTTGCATTATTAGCTTCCGCATATACCATATTATTTTGATCCCAACAATCTGAAGTTCTTAATGGCCTTGACCCCTCACTAAAACTCAGTCTCAAGTACTTTAAGAGAGCAGGTAAAAGTCATCAAACCTAACTTGTTTGGTTTCTTGTGTTCCTTTAAGAATTTAAGCCATATACATTGTTTACACGGGAGTACAAATTAACCTATTATACCAAGTTATTACTCTAAATTTCTGAGTTTCTTGTTGTTGTAGGTCAGCTTTAACCTGATAGTATAAAAATGGCAAAATACATAAGTAGCCACCTAACCTATGGCCCAAATCTCTCTTACACATTTTTTGAGAACGAAAATTACCTTACACACTCAACATTTCTAAAGTGTGTCTAAGACACACTATCTTTGCTACGTGGCACGTGTGTGTGTGACAAAAAAGGATAAGAGCGTGAACCATTTAAAAAATAAATTCTCAATCTGTTGAAGTGCCATATATCAAAATTTATGTATTTGTTTTAATTAATGGGCCCCCTAACCCTACATTTTCCCTTCACTTTAACCCACCCCCTCCCAGTTCTTCTTCTTCCCCAAAACCCTTCCCCTTCCCCATTTTCCTTAACCCACTTTCTGAGTTTGTTGTTGTAATTTAATTTCCTCTTCCCCATTTTCCTTTTCTTCCCCGCCCATTTTCCCTATCTTCTCTCCCTACAATTTTAAGACTAACATTAATGTAAAATAGGTAAAAGAAATTTATATCTAAGAGAATTATACAGACCCGGGTTTGAGTCATAATTAGTAGTAACAATTTAGGGTCAAAGCTCGTCGGAACTGCAGCAACATCGGCGTTGCATAAGTCATTGCGGCTTCATGGTGATTCCACAGTAAATAAAATAAATAAAACTTAAAAACTAAAAAAAAGTGAAAATTTTATAGACAAAAATGGTAAAAAAATCATGTTATTTGTTCTGGTGGGTATTTGCTATGGCTTATGAAGTTTAGAGAAGGAGGTCGATGGGTATGGGAGGTGTCAGAAGAAGATTAGAAACATGGGGGAGGGGCTTTGTTTCTTCTTTTTATTTTATTTTATAAATATTATCAATTTGTGTAAATTTAGTATTTTTTTTCTTTTTCTTGAGTTAGGACACGTGTCACGACCTTATTGGCCCGTGACTTCACACATATTCTAAAAAGCTGGTCGAGAAAAAAGTTGTGTGTATTAGGCACAATTTTAAAAGGTTACGTGTATAATATGATATATGTTCTCAGAAAGTGTGTAAGAGAGATTTGGGACATACGTTAGGTGGGTACTTATGTATTTTCCTATAAAAATTGATCATGCACAAAACATAAACTCTAAGAGTTTGGGATGCATCTACAGAATTGTGCAATGCACTACTTTTATACTTTTTATAGGGGAACTATGCAATAATTGATTCATTTCGGACACGAGCAACAAGAGGAGCTCCTTAGACGGCAAAAACAACTCCAACAAACCCATGATCATCTAGTTGAGAAATCAAAAATAATATTAGCTGCTCAGGTTTGTTAATATTTTAAGGAAAGAAAGTTTCACTTAGAACATAATCATTTCCTTAGATTCTGGTTCCTGAATTTCACTAATACTATCAAACAGGAAACTTTTGAGTCTAGACAAGCTAGCCTTGTTCCTTGCATAGACAAGTTGTTCACTTTGCACAATGTGATGCTTCTTGAATCAAGATTGATCAAAGGTTTTTTGGTTTATTCAGAGTCAATCTTTTTTCTCTACTTGTTCACTAGCACGAAGTAGGCTTATAATGTTAGACCTAGGCTTTACATAGGTAAGTATCATATATAATTCTCAAAATAGATTTTTTTCTTCTAAATCCTCTTGGTACTCATTATGTGCAAATATCTTGTAGAGATTACAAGGTATTGAATCAGCATATGTTACAAACAATATAGGAGACAGTTAATGGAATTCAGAAACACAAAGAGTACTTGTCATAGGAGATGAAGAATGATGATTCAGATAGTGAGGTGGATTGGTTTTCATGGATAGAAGCTGAAATATCATAAGATACTAACAAATTGGTAAGAAAAAAAATAATCCTTGATGATTTTTTTTTGATATAATAACATTGTAAACGATGACAAGGATCTTGAACTCAAACCTGTAAAAAATGTGGACAAATGAATGATTTTCCCAAATAAAATGATGTAATTCGAGTAGAATTACCTTCACTTGGAGAACATGAAGTTTTCAGACATGTCCAAATACCTGAAGGTATAAAGGTACTGAGATCCAAATAAAATTAGGTGCAAAAATAAAAACAAAGCCATTAGGCATAAAGATCACTTGTGAACAAGATTTTCCGCAACGTTCTAGTATTGATTAAATGGAGACATGTTCTCCTATGATGGATGCAATTACTTTCAGATCAGTCTAGCAATATATGAAAAACTTAATATGTATACAATTATGAATGGTTGTCTTTATTAATATATAATAACAAGATAGACATCAAACGAAAATCGTTCAAAGATTTAAACTGTTCTGAAGCATATAAGGCTCCCGGGAAATTTATTCAATAAAACTTCACAAATTCTTCCACGGATTAAGCAATCATGACATATATGATTTGTCTTATTTGTAGAAAGACTTAGATTGTAATGACCCGGCCGGTTGTTTCATGAGTTACCGCTCCATTTCTCTCATTTTTGCTTCTTTATGCTTTTTTCATCTATGTTATATGGTATCGGGTTAGTTGGTTTGAATTCGGAATGATTTTGGAAAGGTCTGAAACACTTAGTCTCTTAAGTTGGTCTTAGTTGGAAAAATCAACAAGAAGTTGACTTGCGAGAAAATAATCTTGGAATTTGATTTTTATGATTCAGATAGATTTGTGAGGTGATTTGGGACTTAAGAGCGTGATCGGAATGTGTTTTGAATGTCCAGAGTAGATTTAGGCTTGAATTGGCGAAAATGAATTTTTGGCGTTCTTCCGGTTGATAGTGAAAATTTTGATATCGGGGTCAGAATGGAACTCCGGGAATTGCATTAAGTCTGCTGTGTCATTTGGGACCTGTGTGCAAATTTTTAGGTCATTTGGACGAGGTTTGATAGACTTTTGATCAAAATCAGAATTCGAAAGTTTTTGGAGTTCCTAGGCTTGAATCTGTGATTGATTTGATGTTTTGATGTTCTTTTGAGTGTTCCGAAGGTTGTAACAAGTTTGAATGATATTTTGGGATGTGTTGGCATATTTGGTTGAGGTCCCGGGGGCCTCGGGCCTCGGGTGAATTTCGGGAGGTTAAACGGATCAATTTATGTTTGAAAAGTTACATATTTACTTCAGTTCTGTTGCAGGTATTTTGGTTCTTCGCGATTGCGTAGAATGGTCCGCGATTAAATAGTCTTAGTCGAGCAGGGGTGAGATTTATTCTACGCGATCGCATAGATAAGGGCGCGATCGCATTTGGTTGGGAAGTTGTTGTTCGCGAACGCGGGGTCAGGGTCGCGTTCGCGTAGAAGGAAAGGAGCTGGTGAGGAGTAGGCAGGTTGTTCTATGCGATCGCATGGGAGAGGCCACGATCGCGTGAGTTTGTGAAGCTAGTGCTTCGCGATCGCGTGGAGGTGTTCTGTCATGACCCCAACCCAGTCGTGATGGCGCCTAGCAAACTACTAGGCAAGCCCGACCATTTATATCAATAACCCCGTTAATTAAACAGATGAAGTGAAATATCATTTAAGACAAGAACCTGAAATGTTGATAATAATGCGAAAAATCAACACATCCTAACTAGGACCCGGTGTCACGACCATGAGCCTCTAATGACAGCATAATATCATACTACAAAGTCTGTCTAATACTAATAATGTGAAAATAAAGGATAAAGATAGAGGGGAGAATCATCGGCTGCGAATGCCCTGCAGCTACCTCAAATACTCTCGGAAAGAACTCTGGATCAGCTGGAATCACTCAGCCTGAGACTACCCTAGATCTAAACACAAGGTGCAGGGAGTAAAGTGAGTACTCCAACTCAGTGAGTAATAAACATAACTAAAGTCTGAAAGTAAGAAAACACAGGAAATTCACAAAGTACTCTATATCTAGCAGTTCATATCCAATCCAGCGGAAAAAGTATACAACAAATAATACAGTTAAGAAATAATGCATGAAAGGATGCAACACATATAACGGTACACTCCAATAAACACTGCGGCGTGCAGCCCGCTCCACTTATTTAACATCGACGGCGCTCACTAGGGGTGTGTACAGACTCCAGAGGGGCTCCTACAGCCCAAGCGCAATATCAGCCAGGTATTGGCATAAAACAGGCTCTCGGCCTCAATATCAATATATAATAATCGCTACGGCGTGTAGCCCGATCCATATCAAGGAAACATCCTCACCACTGGGTCCCCGACCCATCTCANGCCAATCGGGCGTGACATACTATAGGGATCGCAGCCCTCATATCCTTTTCATTTAAGGTTCATGTATAAAACACAGTTATTATATTATTTTTAATATTTAAAAACATGACTAAGAATTTATGTTACGCACACAAGTGAGGAGAAACACATAAAGATCCCCTAAGGATTCTACAGGTCGGCACAAGGCCCCAAACACGGCAATAAGCCTAATCCACAGTGATAAAGTATGCGTCTCAATCGCCCATATAGAAGAAATCATACTCGGGATGGACCAAGTCTCAATCCCCAACAGTAACCGACCCCGCACTCACCGTAGAATGTGTGTCACGCCTCAATATAGCGTCACGATATGAAAGTCCGGGGTTTCAAACCCTCAGAACAGCAGCTACATCAATTACTCACCTCAAACCAGCTAAAGAACTAGTCCACCAAGCCTTTTCCTCTAGAATCAACCTCATCGCGTGCCAAATCTGCCAAAACCATAAGGAATACGTTATAATAAGCTAATGGAACATAACCCAATTGAAAGAACTCGAAAAACACCCAAAAACACGAAGTTGGCAAAACCCGAGCCCCGGGCCCACTTCTTGAAAAATTACAAAATTTACATTTTCGGAATCCTCGTCTCGCCACGAGTCCATACATATAAAATACACAAGAATCTAAGTCCATTTGGCCCCTCAAATCATCATTTTAAATCCTCTTAGGTTTCAAGCCCTAACCTCCATTTTTACCCTTTAATTCCTTGAAATTCTATGATAAATTCATGTTTTAACACCATAATAACAAAATCCGAGTCAAAATATTCATACCTGATGAAACTCCTTCGAATCCTCTTCAAAATCGCCCAAAAACCCACTTTGCTCGAAGTCCAAATT
>MU754335.1:40853-61578 GCA_026770625.1 Nicotiana glauca
ACCCATCTCAGTCAAATAAGTCCACAGCCAATCGGGCGTGACATATTATAGGGATCTCAGCCCTCATATCCTTTTCATTTAAGGTTCATGTATAAAACACAGTTATTATATTGTTTTTAATATTTGAAAAGATGACTGAGAATTTATGTTATGCACACAAGTGAGGAGAAACACATAAAGATCCCCTAAGGATTCTACAGGTCGGCACAAGGCCCCAAACACGGCAATAAGCCTAATCCACAGTGATAAAGTATGTGTCTCAATCGCCCATATAGAAGAAATCATACTCGGGATGGACCAAGTCTCAATCCCCAACAGTAACTGACCTCGCACTCATTGTAGAATGCGTGTCATGCCTCAATATAGCGTCACGCTGTGAAAGTTCGGGGTTTCAAATCCTCAGAACAGCAGTTACATCAATTACTCACCTCAAACCGGCTAAAGAACTAGTCCACCAAGCCTTTTCCTCAAGAATCAACCTCCTCGCGTGCCAAATCTGGACAAAACCATAAGGAATACGTTATAATAAGCTAATGGAACATAACCCAATTGAAAGAACTCGAAAAACACCCAAAAATACGAAGTTGGCAAAACCCGAGCCCCGGGCCCACATCTCAAAAAATTACAAAATTCATATCTTCGGAATCCTCGTCTCGCCACGAGTCCGTACATATAAAATACACAAGAATCGGAGTCCATTTGGCCCCTCAAATCATCATTTTAAATCTTCTTAGGTTTCAAGCCCTAACCTCCATTTTTACCCTTTAATTCCTTGAAATACTGTGATAAATTCATGTTTTAACACCATAATAACAAAATCCGAGTCCAAATATTCATACCTGATGAAACTCCTTCGAATCCTCTTCAAAATTGTCCAAAAACCCACTTTGCTCGAAGTCCAAATTGTTTTCTTCTTTTCCAAGTTTGTGAACACTGTTCACTATAACACATGCCCGATTTCCGCTTTTGCGGTCTCCTGACCGCACCTGCGGTTCCGCTTATGTGACTAATTGACCGCTTCTGCGACCCAGCATTCCGCTTATGCGGTTTCCATCAACCGCTTTTGCGGTCTTTTTAACCGCTTACGCGGTCCCGCAAATGCGACCCCTCTTCCGCTTATGCGGAAAACCCCTGGGTCTCACCTGTGAGCTTCTGTGGCTTCCCCACCGCATCTGCGGAACCGCTTAAGCAGCTCCTTTTCCGCAAATGCAGAAATACCAGAAGGTTGAAAAATCTGACTGCAACAATTGCTTAAAACCCCCGTTTAACCATCTGAAATCACCCCGAGGCCCCCGAGGCCCCCGGGACCTCAACCAAAAGCACCAACACATCCAACAACTTTATTCAAACATTTTCCAATCCTCAAAACACGTCAAACAACGCTAAAACCATTAAAACACATCGGATTCAAGCCTAGTTTTCGTCATAACTTCCGAAATGTGCATTCAATCAAAAACTCGACCAAACGATGTCCGAATGACCTTAAAATTTGCAGACATATCCAAAATCACCTAACGGAGCTACTGCAACTCTCGGAATTCCATTCCGACCCTCGGATTAAAATCTCACCTATCAACCGAAATTCACCAAAATTCAAACTTCGCCAATTCAAGCCTAATTCTACACCGGACCTCCAAATTCGATTCTGATCGCACTCCTAAGTCACAGATCATCCCCCGAAGCTAACTGAACCACCGGAATTCACATCCGAGCCCTCTAATCACATAGTCAACTTCCGATTGAATTTTCTAAAATAAGTTTTCTTCTAAGAGGCTAACTGCCTCATTTCCAACTAAGACCAACTCAATTCCACCCGATCAACTCAAATATCGATATTGAAATATAAGGCATCACAACATGGGGGAAACGGGGCAGTAACTCACATAACGATAGGCCGGGTCATCACATGTTCACCACCGCATACAGTTAAATGGGGCTAGTCATCATTTGTGATTCG
Source organism: Nicotiana glauca (assembly GCA_026770625.1). Classification (NCBI taxonomy): domain Eukaryota; kingdom Viridiplantae; phylum Streptophyta; class Magnoliopsida; order Solanales; family Solanaceae; genus Nicotiana; species Nicotiana glauca. The sequence goes on from MU754335.1 coordinate 42,811, forward strand.
CGATCGTAGGGCTATTTCCGCGATTGCGGTGAAGGAATTTTAAATCACTGGGCAGAATGTTTAAAAAGCCATTTTCACGATTTTTGGCCATAGTTCGCCATTTTTGAGTCGGTTTTGGAGCTTCTTGGGGGATATTGAAGAGGGAGTTCAAGAGAACTTCTTTTATGTAGGATTATTGAACCTAAAACTCGATCCTATGTTGATTCTTATTGGTTTAAACATGAAATTTGTGGAATCTAAAGCATAAAATCGGGGAGTTAGGGCTTGAAATTAAAGACTTTGATTTGAGAATTTGAGGGGTCGTTTGTGGTCGAATTTCTATCTATTTGATATGTATAAACTCGTGACAGTGTAAGGATTCTAGTTTTATAATTTTTATCGAAATCCGAGACGTGGGCCCGGGGGTCGGGTTTGGCCAATTTTGGGATTTTTATTAGAATTGGTTATTTTCGAGTGGGATTTGCTCCCTTACCATACTTTGATGGTATAAATCTATTTTTGGTTAGATTTGGAACATTCGGAGGGCGAGTCGAGAGGCAAAGGCATCGCGGGCAAGAGTTTTGACCGAATTGAGGTAAGTAATGATTGTAAATATTGCCCTGAGGGTATGAAACCCCGGATTTCACATCCTTGTGCTATATTGAGGTGAAGCACACGCTAGATGAAGAGCATGGGATCGTGCACCGTTGGGGATTGTGACTTGGTCCGTCCCGTACGACTATTAAGTCGCGTATTTGATTGAAAATTGTTTAATATTATTGTGTTTTGGGAAATATTACTATGTTTGGGGCAAAATGATGTGTCTGTGCCTTGTGTCGATTGTTTGACCTTAGGGGCTTTTTACTACTGTTTCCTCACTGTTTTGGTAAATATTTACACTCAATCATGTTATACTTTCACTGATTTCATAACTCGAGTTTTATTCACTTCTTTTGTTGTTATAAATGATGTTTTGAGCCGAGAACCTATTTTACGATTTGCCCGAGGGGCTTGAATGAGTTCTAACTGAGTGAGGCCGAGGGCCTGTGTTGTGAGGATGTTATGGGATTAGGCTGTGCGCCGCAGCGTGTTACACTGATTTGTAAGAGGTCAAGGGCCTGATTTTTTATGCCGCGAGATGGCTTTTATAGCGCTTGGGCTATAGGAGCCCCTCCAGAGTCTGTGCACCCCCAGTGAGTGCGGGTACCCAGTGTGAGATGTGATATTGCCCGAGGGGTTGTTGTTGTTGTTATTGTTGTTGCCCGATGGGCTAATTACGAGTGATTGTGAGGTATCCCGAGGGGTTGGTTTCTACTGGTATTCTACCCGACGGACTGTTTACGTTTTTATTCTTTTAGTCACTATTTTCATCACTCGTTTGAAACCATTGAAAAGTGTTTTAAAAGGTTTACTGAACTGAGGTGTTTTTACGAGTTTTACTGTTTTACTGAATTGTTCTGGACTTATACTGTTTTGTTGTAGCATTATGCTGTAGTTTACGTGTTTTCTTATTGCTCAGCTGCCTTTACTTTTATTACTTACTGAGTTGGCGTACTCACATTACTTCTTGCACCATGTGTGCAGATCCAGGAGTCTCGGATCACGCTGTGAGTGCTGATTTGTCTTCCAGCAGGCTTTCGGAGTTAACTAGGTAGCATACTTGTTCACAGCCTAGTGCTTCTCCTTCCTATCCTTATTTCGCTTTGTATTAGCTTCTTTCAGAATTCAGACTATGCTATCTTTTCATATTTCTAGATGAGTTGTAGTTTCTCATGACTGGTGACATCCCGATATTGGGTTGTGTTTTGTTTTCACACTATTCTATTCTACCTTACATTATGGGATTTTAGCTTATAAATGACTTTTAAATGACTTATTAAAATTGTTGGGTTAGTTTTGGAGTTTGTGTTGGCTGGCCTAGTTTCACGATAGACGCCATCATGACCAGGTCTGTTTTAGGGTCGTGACAAGTTGGTATCAGAGCCTAGGTTACGTAGGTCTCACGAGTCATGAGTAGGTTTAGTAGAGTCTCGCGGATCGGTACAGAGACATCTGTATTTATCCTTGGGAGGCTGCAGAACCTTTAAGAAAACTTCATATTCTTGAATTCCTATCACGTGAACCTGTAGATTCTAGTACTAAACTTTTGTTATTCTATTCTCTCACAGATGGTGAAGACACGTGCTACCGATCAGGATGGACGACCACAAGTACTACCAGCTGGGGCCACTAGAGGTCGAGGATGCGGTCGAGGCTGTGGTAGGGGCAGGGGTGTAGCCCGCACAACAGCTAGGGCGGCACCTGTAGATCCACCAGTAGACTCGGTTCAGGATCATGTCCCAATTGTGGACTCTCCAGCAGCACCATCTCAGGCACCGACTGTGCCTATTGTCATTCCAGGTCTTCAGGAGACCTTGGCTTAGATCTTGACCATGTGCACTAGTCTTGCTCGGGTGGTTGTAATTTCTACTACCGCATCCATGTCTCAAGCTGGGGGAGGCACTCAGACTCCCACCGCCCGTACACCCGAGCAGGTTGTTCAGGGATTGCAGACACTGGAGGCACCACCAACCCAGTAGGTGACAGCTACTCAGGGTTATGTAGCTCTGGTTATGCCAGAGGACGAGTAGCGCAGATTAGAGAGGTTTGGTAGACTTCAGCCTCCAACTTTCAGTGTTGCAGAGGGTAGGATGCCCAGGGTTTCTTGGACAGGAGTCAAAGGATTCTTCACACCGCGGGTATTATGGAGACCAGTGGGGTCACATTTACTACTTTTCAGTTTTCTGGAGCTGCCTTCACTTGGTGGGAGGCTTATGAGAGGTGTAGGCCTATTGGTGTGGCGCCCTTTACCTGGCAGCAGTTCTCCATTCTCTTTTTGGAGAAATATGTGCCACAGTCCCGTCGGGAGGAGCTGCGCAGGTAGTTCGAGCAGTTGCGACAAGGAGATATGACTGTGACACAGTATGAGATGAGGTTCTCAGAGTTAGCTCGTCATGCTATTTGGTTGGTTTCTACAGATAGAGAGAGGATCGGGAGGTTTATTGATGGCCTCACATATCAACTTCGGATTCTCATGACTATGGAGAGGGTGTTAAGTGCTACTTTTGAGGAGGTTATTGATATCGCTCGTGAGACTGATTCAGTTCGTCGCCAGGAGCGATAGGAGAGAGAGGCTAAGAGGCCTTGGGGATCTGGTAGTTTTGGGGGTGCTCTTTCAAGAGGTCAGTTTCAACATGGCAGAAGCCGCCCATTCAGGCATGCTCAGTCAGCTCGCCCAGGTTATCGTGGGGCATCATTAGGCCATATTTCTCATAATTATCAGTAGGGTCATTCCTCACTCAGTTCCCTTCCAGCCCAGAGTTCGTCCTGTGCTCTATCAGTTCAGGGCTCTTTTATGCCAGGTTCTTCAGCTAGTCATCCCGGTGCTAGGAGTTCCCTTTAGTCCCTATATCCAGCACCAGGGAGTTGTTATGAGTGTGGGGAGTTGGGACATATGTGGAGGCAGTGTCCTCGTCGTCTTGGGGGTTCATCTCAGCAGAGGAGTCAGCCTATGACGTCAGCACCAGTTACTTCACCGCTAGCCCAGCCAGCTAAGGGTGGAGGACAGTTATCTAGGGGTCGCCCAAGAGGGGAAGGTCGATCAGGTGATGGTCATGCCCGTTTCTATGCACTCCCAACTAGGTCTGATGCTATTGCTTCAGATGCGGTGATTACAGGTATTGTCTCAGTCTGCCACAGAGATGCCTCTGTGTTATTTGATCCTGACTCCACTTTTTCCTATGTGTCATCATATTTTTCTCGTTATTTGGATATGCCTCGTGAGTCTCTTGCTTTGTCTGTTCGTGTATCTACTCTGGTGGGCGATACTATTATTATAGACCATGTGTACCGGTCATATGTGGTGACCATTGGGGGTATGGAGACCAGAGTGGATTTTTTGTTACTCATTATGATGGATTTCAATGTGATTTTGGGCATGGATTGGTTATCCCCGTGCCATGCTATTCTGGACTGTTATACTAAGATAGTGACGTTGATGATGTCAGATATGCCACTGACTGAGTGTCGAGGTTAGATTAATTTTGTACCCAGTAGGGTAATTTCGTTCTTGAAGGCCTAGCGGATGGTTGGGAAAGGTTGTCTTTCATACTTAGCCTTTGTGGGGGATGTCAGTGCAGAGGCTTCTAGTAATGATTTTGTTCCGGTTATGAGGGATTTTCCCGACATGTTTCCTGCAGACCTGTCAGGCATGCCCCTAGACATGGATATTGATTTTTGTATTGACCTGGTGTCGGGCACTCAGTTCATCTCTATTCCACTGTATCGTATGGCACTAGCGGAGCTGAAGGAGCAACTTTAGGAACTCCTTGATAAAAGGTTCATTCAGCCTAGTGTTTCGCTGTGGGGTGTGCCTATTATGTTCGTAAAGAAGAAGGATGGCACTATGAGGATGCATTGATTACCAGCAGTTAAACAAGGTTGCAATTAAGAACAAGTATCCCCTGCCCCACATTGATGATTTATTTGACCAGCTTCAGGGAGCAAGGGTATTCTCCAAGATTGATCTCTGTTCAGGGTATCACCAGTTAAAGATCAGGGACTCGGATATTCTTAAGATAACTTTCAGGACCCGATATGGTCACTATAAGTTCCTGGTGATGTCTTTTGGGCTGACTAATGCCCCAGCAACATTCATGCATTAGATGAATAGCATGTTCCGGTCGTATCTCGACTCGTTTGTCATAGTTTTCATTGATGATATTCTGGTATACTCGCGTAGTCAGGAGGGGCATGCGGAGCATTTGAGAGTTGTGTTGTAGAGATTGATGGAGGAGAAGTTTTATGCAAAGTTCTCCAAATGTGAGTTTTGGCTCAAGTTTATGGCTTTCTTGGGACACGTGGTATCCAGTGAGGGTATTCAGGTTGATCCGAATAAGATAGGGGCGGTTTAGAGTTGGCCTAGACCGTCCTCAGCCACAAAGATTCGCAGTTTTCCTGAATTGGCGGGTTATTACCGTCGATTCATTCAGGGATTTTCATCCATTGCATCACCCTTAACCAAGTTGACTCGAAAGGGTGCTCCACTCCAGTGGTCGGATGAGTTTGAGGCGAGCTTTCAGAAGCTTAAGACTGCCTTGACCACGGCTCTAGTGTTTGTTTTGCCATCAGCTTCAGGTTCATATACGGTGTATTGTGATGCTCCGAGAGTGGGTATCGGGTGTGTGTTAATGCATGAGGGTACAGTTATTGCTTATGCTTCTCGTCAATTGAAGCCCCATGAGAAGAACTACCTTGTTCATGATCTAGAGTTGGCTGCCATTGTTCACGCGTTGAAGATTTGGAGGCATTATTTGTATCGTGTATCTTGTGAGGTGTTTACTGATCATTGTAGCCTCCAGCATTTGTTCAAACAGAAGGATCTCAGTTTGAGGCAACGGAGATGGTTGGAGCTGCTAAAGGACTATGATATTACTATTTTGTACCATCCGGGGAAGGCCAATGTAGTGACCGATGCTTTGAGCCAGAATGCAGTAAGTATGGGTAGTCTTGCATTTATTCCTGTTAGGGAGAGACCTCTTGTAGTTAATGTTCAAGCCTTGGTCAATCGGTTTGTGAGGTTGGATATTTCGGAGCCCAGTCGGGTATTGGCTTGTGTGATTTCTCGGTCTTCCTTATTTGATCGCATCAGAGAGCGCCGGTATGATGATCCTCATTCAATCGGTTCGTGAGGTTGGATATTTCGGAGCCCAGTCGGGTATTGGCTTGTGTGATTTCTCGGTCTTCCTTATTTGATCGCATCAGAGAGCGCCGGTATGATGATCCTCATTCAATCGGTTCGTGAGGTTGGATATTTCGGAGCCCAGTCGGGTATTGGCTTGTGTGATTTCTTGGTCTTCATTATTTGATCGCATCAGAGAGCGCCAGTATGATGATCCTCATTTGCTTGTCCTTTAGGACAGAGTTCAACACGATGATACAAGAGATGTGACTATTGACGATGATAGGGGTGTTGAGGATGCAGGGGAGGATATGTGTGCCTAATGTACATGGGCTTCGAGAGTTGATTCTAGTGGAGGCCCATAGCTCGTGGTATTCCATTAATCCAGGTCCCGTGAAGATGTATCAGGATCTGAGACAGCATTATTGGTGGAGGAGAACGAAGAAAGACATTGTAGGATTTGTAGCTCAGTGTCTCAATTGTCAACAAGTGAAATATAAGCATCAGAGACCAGGTGGCTTGCTTCAGCAGATGGATATTCCAGAGTGGAAGTAGGAGCGAATCACCATGGACTTTGTAGTTGGGCTCCTACGGACTTTGAAGAAGTTCGATGCTATTTGGGTGATTGTGGATCGGTTGACCAAGTCCGCGCACTTCATTCCTGTTTGTGCTACCTATTCTCCGGAGCGATTGGCAGAGATCTATATCTGGGAGATTGTTCGCTTGCATGGTGTCCCAGTTTCCATCATTTTGGATAGAGGCACTCAGTTTACTTCGCAGTTTTGGAGGGTCGTGGAGAGGGAGTTGGGTACTCTGGTTGAGTTGAGCACAACTTTTCACCCTCAGATGGACGGGCAGTCCGAGCGCACTATTCAGATATTGGAGGACAAGTTGTGCGCTTGTGTGATTGACTTTGGTGGTTCATGGGATCAGTTTCTACCGCTCTCAGAGTTTGCTTATAACAACAACTACCAGTCGAGTATTCAGATGGCTCCATATAAGGCTCTATATGGGAGGCGTTGTAGATCTCCAGTTGGATGGTTCGATCTGGGTGAGGCCGGGCTTTTGGGTACGGACTTGGTGCAAGATGCTTTGGACAAGGTGAAGGTGATTCAGGAGAGGCTTCGTACAACGCAATCGAGACAAAAGAGTTATGCAGACATGAAGGTTCGCGATGTGTCCTATATGGTTGGGGAGAGGGTTCTACTGAAGGTTTCACCCATGAAGGGTGTTATGAGATTTGGGAAGAAAGGTAAATTGAGTCCTCAGTTCATTGGGCCTTTTGAGATGCTTCGGAGGATTGGGAAGGTGGCTTATGAGATTGATTTGCCACCCAGCTTGTCGAGTGTGCATTTGGTTTTTCATGTTTCCATTCTCCGAAAGTATATTGGGGATCCGTCTTATGTTCTGGATTTTAACACGATTCAGTTAGGGGGTGATTTGACCTATGATGTTGAGCCAGTAGCTATTTTGGAGCGTCAAGTTCGAAAGTTGAGATCAAAGGATATAACTTTAGTGAAAGTGCAGCAGAGAGGTCGCCCCGTGGAGGAGGCTATCTAGGAGACCGAGTGAGAGATGCGAAGCAGATATCCTAACCTTTTTGAGGCTTCAGGTATATTTCTTGACTCGTTCAAGGACAAATGTTTGTTTAAGAGGGGGAGGATATAACGACCCGGCCGGTCGTTTCATGAGTTACCACTCTATTTTTTCCATTTCTACTTCTTTATGTTTTGTTTATCTGTGTTATACGGTATCGGGTTAGTCTGTTCGAATTTGGAATGGTTTTGGAAAGGTCTGAGATACTTAGTCTCTTAAGTTGGTCTTTTAGTTGGAAAAGTCAACCATAAGTTGACTTATGAGCAAATGATATCGAAATTTGGTTTTTATGATTCGGATAACTTCGATAGGTGATTTGGGACTTAGGAGCGTGATCAGAATATGTTTTGAAGGTACGTAGTAGATTTAGGTTTGAATTGGTGAAAATGAATTTTTGGCATTCTTCCGGTTGATAGTGGAAATTTTGATATCGAGGTTGGAATGAAATTTCGGGAGTTGCATTAGGTCCGTTGTGTCATTTGGGACGTGTGTGCAAAATTTTAGGTCATTCGGACGAGGTTTGGGACGTGGGGTTAGGGTCGCGTTCGCGTAGAAGGAAAGGAGCTGGTGAGGAGTAGGTAGGTTGTTCTATGCGATCGCGTGGGAGAGGCTGCGATCACGTGAGTTTGTGAAGCGAATGCTTCACGATCGCGTGGAGGTGTTCGCGATCGCGTAGGGTTAAATGGGGCTAGTCATCACTTGTGATATGCGATCGTAAGGCTATTTCCGCGATCGCGGTGAAGGAATTTTAAATCGCTGGGCAGAATGTTTAAAAAGCCATTTTCGTGATTTTTGGCCACAGTTCACCATTTTTGAGTTGGTTTTGGAGCTTCTTGGGGGAGATTGAAAAGGGAATTCAAGAGAACTTCTTTGAGGTAAGATTATTGAACTTAAAACTCGATCCTAAGTTGATTCTTACTGGTTTAAACATGAAATTTGTGGAATCTAAAGTCGAAAATTAGGGAGTTACGGCTTGAAATTGGAGACTTTGATTTGAGGATTTGAGGGGTCGTTTGTGGTCGGATTTCGATGTATTTGATATGTATAAACTCGTGAGAGTGTAAGGATTCTAGTTTTCTAATTTTTATCAAAGTCCGAGACTTGGGTCCAGGGGACGAGTTTGGCCAATTTCGGGATTTTTTTATGTGAATTGGTTATTTTTGAGTGGGCTTTGCTCCCTTATTATATTTTGATGGTATAAATTTATTTTTGGTTAGATTTGGAGCATTCGAAGGCCGAGTCGAAAGGCAAAGGCATCCCGAGTTAGAGTTTGGACTAGATTGAGGTAAGAAATGATTGTAAATGTTGTCCTGAGGGTATGAAACCCTGAATTTCACATCGATGTGCTATATTGAGGTGACACACACGCTAGATGACGAGCATGGGGTCGTGCACCATTGGGGATTGTGACTTGGTCCATCTCATACGACTGTTAAGTCGCGTATTTGATTGGAAATTGTTTAATATCATTGTGTTTTGGGAAATATTACTATGTTTGGGGCTAAATATCGTGTTTGGGCCTTGTGCCGATTGTTTGGACCCCTTAGGGGCTTTTTACTACCGTTTTCTCATTGTTTTGATAATATTTACACTCAGTCATGCTATACTTTCACTGATTTCATAACTCGGGTTTTATTTACTCATTTTGTTGTTATAAATGATATTTTGAACTGAGAATCTATTTTATTGTTTGCCCAAAGGGGCTTGAGTGAGTTCTGACTGAGTGAGGCCGAGAGCCTATGTTGTGAGGATGTTATAGGATCAGGCTGCGCGTCGCAGCGTGTTACACTGATTTGGGATATATGAGATGTCGAGGGCCTGATTTGTTATGCCACGAGATGGCTTGTTATAGTGCTTGGACTGTAGGAACCCCTCCGGAATCTGCACACCCCCAGTGAGTGCGGGTACCCAGTGTGAGATGTGATATTGCCCGGAGGCTGTTATTGTTCTTGTTGTTGTACGAAGGGCTGATTACGAGTGACTATGAGGTAGCCCGAGGGGCTAGTTTCTGCTGGTATTCTGCCCGAGGGGATGTTTACATTTCTATTCTTTTAATCGCTATTTTCATCACTCATTTATAACTATTGAAAAGTGTTTAAAAGGTTTACTGAACTGAGGTGTTTTTACGAGTTTTACTGCTTTACTGCATTATTCTGGACTTATATTGTTTTGCTTTAGCATTATGTTGTGATTTACGTATTTTCTTACTGCTCAGCTGGCTTTACTTTTATTACTTACTGAGTTGGCGTACTCACATTACTCCATGCATCCTGTGTGCAGATCCAGGAGTCTTGGGTCACGCTAGCGAGTGCTGATTTGTCTTCCAGCAGGCTTTCGGAGTTGACTAGGTAGCTACTTGGCGTTCGCAGCCCAGTGCATCTCCTTCCTATACTTATTCTGCTTTGTATTAACTTGTTTCAGACTATGATGTCTTTTCATATTTCTAGACGAGATGTAGTTGCTCATGACTAGTGATACCCCGAAGTTTTTTGTGTTTTGTTTTCTCACTATTCTATTCTACCTTACATTATGGGATTTTAGCTTATAAATAACTTTTAAATGACTTACTAAAATTGTTGGGTTGGTTTTGAGGTTTGTGTCAGCTGACCTAGTTTCACGATATGCGTCATCACGACCGTATTCATTTTAGGGTCGTGACATAGATTTGGTTCGACATAATTATTGTGTATCTTGGTTACTTGAATATTATAGGAACTCTTGGAGAGTTTTCAAAAGAATTGGATTATCTATTGAGTGAATTTGAAATGAATAGTTTTGGAAAGATCTAAAATAATAAAAAAATCAAATCAATTCCATTGAGTACCCTAACGGTTATGAGATCATTTGATATAAGAAAATATTCATTTCAATCTCATGAAAATGATGAAAAGTTTCTTGGTGTTGAAATACCCTATCTCATTGCAATTGGAACATTAGTGCATCTTGACAATAATTTTGGATTAGATATAGCTTTTTATGTAAGCTTGTTAGCGAATTTAGTTCTTCCCCAAAACAAAAATAATAAAATAGTATTAAACATATAATCATGTACCTCTGGGGGAAAATTGATATTCAAATTCAAATAAATCCATATTATAATTGATTGATTAAGCAGATGCATGCATGATATTTGTATGATCCACATAAAGAGATAATAACCATTTATGAAATAAATTAAGGGTGCGTCTAGCTGAGATTAGTAACTCAACAACCTCAGAGAACATGAGGCCTTTTTTGGAGAGAAATATTCCAATATCATTGTATTAAAGTAAATCTACATGCATAGTTCAATTGTTCAACTAAAAGGATAAGACATTAAAGGAGATATAAATAAATACATTTCACCAAAATTCTTTTTCACTCACGATCTTCAAATAATGGTAAAATAGATATTCAACAAGTTCATTCGAGTGATAATTTGATATATCTATTTAACAAAGCATTACCAACCTTAAAATTTGAGAAGCCGATATATAAGTTTGCAATGCAACATTTCCAATATATTAAATGATGTTTTCATAAGGGGAAGAAAAATACTCAATGTACTCTTTTTCTTTAACAAAATTTTTATCCCATCTGATTTTCCTTCTGAGATTTTTAATGAGATAGCTAGCAATGCATATTATAATATATATATATTTAGGATTTTTCCTATATGATTTTTTCTAAGTAAAATTTTAACGAGACACGTTATCTATGAATGCACATCTAAACGGGAGTGCTACGAAGCAACTTGCTTCTGATGAATTATCACGACCCGGATTTCCCACCATCGGGAGTCGTGATGGCGCCTAACAAATCCTTCGACAATAATATTTAAACAATGAAAAGTCAACAATAATAATAAGCGAAAGTCTTCAATTTAAATAGCTAAACAAGATACTAAATTCCAACATAATCTCTACCCAAGAACTGGAGTCACATACTCACGAACATCTAAGAAGTACTAACTACAAAGTTTAAAAGAAACATAAATCGGTTTGTCTCGAATACAAAGAGGCAACGGTCTAAAAGAGAGAATAAGAGAGAGACGCCGGGCCCGCGGACGCCTGCAAGGCTACCTCAGGTCTCACAATACTGAAAACCTGCTTCCATGTTAATGTTGTTGCTGCTGCTGCTGCTCGAAACCTGGACCTGTGCAAATATGCACAGAGTGTAGCATCAGCACAACCGACCCCATGTGCTGGTAAGTGCCTAGCCTAACCCCGGCGAAGTAGTGACGAGGCTAGACTGGACATCACATAAACTTGTGCAGATATATATACGAGTACAACGGAAGATAGCAAGAACATAACAATTTAAACTGAGGAGGGGAGCATGCTTCAGGGGTAACAGTTAGAAATAAATATAAGGAATAATAGTAAGTACATCTACAGTTTAAATTCTAGTAATAATAAATAAACAAGGCAAATTTCATATTCAACTCATCTCGTTGCAGGCGTGTAAACCGATACCATTTCTCAATATATCGTGGTAGGCGTACCACCCACACCCATTTCAATATCATGTGTGGTAGGCATACCACTCGCTCCCATCTCAATATATCATGTGTGGTAGGCATACCACTCGCTCCCATTTCTTTCAACACAATACACAATACGAGCCCGGCAAGGGAACAATCAATTTAATACTCTTTCCGGTAAGGGAACAATCAAATCAATACTTTTCCAGGCAAGGGAACAATAGCAACGAGTCAAACACCCCGACAAGGGAGAGTCAACTATAACCAATCATATTCAACTTCTTCTTAACATTTATAATACCAATATTCAGTCAAGATTTTCATAGGATCAAGCAAAAGTGTACAATTATCAAATTAAGACTCACGATCATGCTCGACATCGATGCATGTGTACTCGTTACCATGTCCATACGTCGTACTCCACACAAAATAGGTAGCAATTATGACTCAACTCCTAATCCCTCAAGCTAGGGTTAAACCAAACACTTACCTTAACTTCCACGGCCAAATCAATCCACAACGACCGCTTTCCCTTTCGAATTCGGCTCCAACTCAATCAAATCTATACAATAAGGACTTCATAATATCAATATAGGCTAAGCAAATCAAACCCAATGCCTACATATAGGTTTTCAAGCTTTCTTTCCAGAAATTTCAAAATTGCCCAGGGCCCCCTTGGTCAAGGTTCGGACCAAAATAAAATCCCCACGAGCCCGAATATATATTTTGTTTTCAAATTCGACCCCAAAACGAGGTCTAAATCAAGAAAAATTGAGAAGCCCTAACTCTACCTATTTTCCCAATTTCTACCTTAAATTACACATTTTAGGTCTAGGATTTCAATAGATGATGATGGAAAATGAAGAAAATGAGTTAAACAATACTTACCCAAGAAGTTTTGATGAAGAAATGCTCTAACAATCGCCTAGAAGCTTTGGAGAAGAAAGGGTTCGTGTATATTTTGAATGAAACCCGTCACTGTTCTGTTTTTAGACTTTTAAAATAACTGGGCAAAATTGCCATTCGTGTTCACGGGAGCAAGGTCGCGTTCGCGAAGGGTTGGCTTGATAGACTATCGTGTTCGCGATGATAAGGACGCGAACGCGAAGAGAAAGATAAGGGGTCCAGGGGATTGGCCTACGCGAACGCGTTAGCCTGTACGCGAACGCGATGAGGTAAGGCTGGGACCCTACGTGAACGCGGTCCAGCCATCGCGAATGCGAAGAAAGAAAGAGGGCTAGGCCCTCAGAGTTCAAAGACTCTATGCGAACGTGAAGAAGAACTCGCTTGAGGCTTCGCGAACACGAACAAGGCGTCGCAAACGCGAAGAAGAAAAGACCTGAGCACCTGATGCATATTTTCTGCAACTTTTTCAAGTTCAAAACCACCCCGGAACACCTCCGAAACACTCCTGAGCCCTCGGCCTCCTAACCAAACACATACACTAACTCAACAACATCCTACGAACTTAACCGTGCGATCAAATTGCCAAAATAACATCACGAACGAGGAATCAAACCTCAAAATCACTAGTTTTTCTTCAAACTTCATAAACTTTCAAATTTAGAGTTTTAAGTCCGAAACACGTCAAATGACGTCTGATTTCAACCAAATTTCACAGAAACCTCTTAAAACACATATAAGACCTGTATCGGGTGCCGGAACCAAAATACGGGCCCGATACCATCACGTTCTAAGCAATTTTTATTTCCATTTTCCTTAACAATTTTAGAAAAATAAATTCTTTTAAAAAATTTATTTTTCGGGCTCGGGACTTCGGATTTCGATTCCGGGCATACACCTGAGTCCCATATTTTTCTACGGACCCTTCGGAACCGTCAAATCATGGGTCCGGGTCCGTTTATCTAAAATATTGACCAAAATCAACTTTACTCATTTTTAATATCAAATTTTTAGCATTTTCACAAAATCTCACATATAAGCTTTCCGGTTACTCGCTCGGACTGCGCACGCAAATCGAGATAACTAAAAATAAGGTTTCCAAGGCCTCGGAAGTACGAAAAGAGAGAGAAAAACATGTGATGACCCTTTGGGTCGTAACATGAATTTCTTACAACATGGATGTCTTTTTGCAACTTGTAAAAACAACCAGTTTAATTAGTTGGAATTGTTGCAAGACTTTCTATAAATAGCAACCTTTGTCATATTTTGAATTTGAATACACACACAACAATAAGAAAAGAAAGAAGTATCATCCTTTTTAGTTACTGTCTCCTTCTTCTTGTTACTTTATTATTTTGCTATCTCCCTCTTCTCGTTTTTATTTCACAATGTTACAATATTATTTTAGTTGATAACTTTCAATTTACGATAATTTGCATCCAAGCCATAAATTTAAGGGAAGTAATCTTCAAAGAAAAATAAGATAAGTTTTCCAACAAATACAAAATGCAGTTGAGTTAATTGTATTACTTTACTATTACTATTTTACTATTACTATATATCTATTCCTATGCTATAAGTAGGGATAACCAGACAACTCATGGTCGATATGTCTGCCTGGTATAGGGGTATTTCTAGAATTATTAATTTTCCTTGCTCAGTTGTATTGCATCGTCTGCTCTAAAGACTTGACTTTTTGCTGTGTGGACTAAAAACCCAGCATTATTTCCTCTAATTCCCATGGCACCATTATACAGGCAATGGATCTGAATTGCGGTACTTTTTTAAGATCTCATTTTGCCCCAACTTTTGTATTTTTTTACGAGAAATACACATGTATATTTCTGTAAGTCCAATGAATAGTATAATCCTCTTTCAATGCTCAAAAAGATATAAAGCTGTTGATGTCACATGAAAGTGACATATTTACAATTTCACGTGCAGCATTGTCTTTTGGCACATGCACTTTCAAATATTTTCTTCTTCAACGTGAACTTTATATAGTACGGAAAACCTCATTTTCTGTAAACTTAGATCATTCCTTTCTCAATTGTAATTTTTTTTTTCTAACTTTAACATATTTATTTGTAAAATCATGTAAAAGATAATAGCAGGTCTCTTTTTTTGGGTAAACAAAATAAGCTCATTTGTAAATTAAAATTAAATCTTTTATTTTCTTCATAGTAAATTAAAATAGATCAAACTTTAGCATACTCAACCCTAAAATCTTAAAAAAATAATAGAAAAAAAATTTTGGGTAAAGAATTTTGGTTAGAATAATACATTCAATCTAAGGTAAAAGCAACTATCCATTACTATGAAAAATGAATAAATAAAGAAACAACTATATAGTACTTTACGAAGCTTTCCGATTGCTATGAAAAATAAGGGGTCCTAACTAGATTGTGTTGATGAGGAATTCAACGAAGAATTATATACGACTATGTTTCTCACTTATCACTGGAAAAAGAATATGTTGAAAAAATAAATTCTGTTAATTCACAAATGAAGAACTATAAATGCAACTGTATATGACCATTCTTCTTTTCCATCATTGGGAAGGAAAATGCTTGTTAAATAACTTGTGTTCATTGTCAGTAGAACAATTAAAAGACCAAATAGTTAAAGAGAATTATTCAATAAAACTTATACAAGTAAAAATACTTTTAACTTGTAAACTTATATGTTTGAGTCTTCGCTCTTGGATAGTACATATCTTGAACCTCGAAGGGGATAGAAAATTTTCATATTAGAAAAATAATTCAACTCTAAAATGTGAGATTAGGAAGCTTAATAAGAGTTTGACAACAATCTCAAAATGAATTCCTTGCCTAAAGGTATCGCCAAATCTTTTATGCTATAAATAAAAATAAAAAATTTATCTTGAATATATATTTAAATCGCTCTAAATAAATTTTATACTTAAGGTGGCAAAAAATCTTTTATATTATAAAAAAGCATTTTTAGTACAAAGATTAGCATAATATGTGCATCATTCAAGTTCCTTCTACAATTTAATTTTCAGGTAGTAGTTGGGACTAACAAAATTATAGTATATTTTTTTCTTTTCAATTATTTTAGCCGATTTAAGATTAACTTTAAAATTCTTCGAAGACGCAATCTTCACCAAAAAAAAAGACCGCATATATATATATATATATATATATATATATATATAAGCCGTATATATTATATGTATAATTATGTATCATTAGTACATAATTTATGTATATCAACTCAAAAAAGTAAACAATAAATCAGACCGTTTATTTATATTAAGGTCTTCAAAATTACAACATAATATTTATTATATGCTTATTGGGCCTGTGCACATCACGGATTATTCTTTACTAGTATATATATATATATATACACACTTCTTAATAAGAGGGAATACATGCACCTCAAGGCCAACATACATGCCTGCTATGAATAAGGGCATTCCTGTAATTTCAATAAAACAGACAATACGAGGCTGAAAATCTTAATAAGAGGGAATATAGGCACCTCAAGGTCAATATGCGTGCCTGTCATGAATAAGGGCATTTATGTAATTTCAATAAAACAAACAATACGATTGGCTGGGAAAAAAATCATTGTACCTGCTGCACAAAAGTTTTAGTACTTTGACAAAACTATCCCTTACTTATCTCATCAACAATAATATAATCTTCTACAAGTGTCTACTCTCTGTCCATTTGTCATGCTAATTGATGTGACGATTCATGTGGTTTTTCAGTTTTCACAACGAAAGGACTACTACTAACACTATAACCTAGAGATTATTTGGCTACACCATAATCTATATCTTCCCATGCTACTAAAGCTAATTAATATAGTTTTTTTATCTTAAAGTTAAATATAGTTTAACATATTAGTATAATTTATTTATGTGTTGTTTTGCCATACTATCACATTGATATTCTTATTTAAT
The DNA here is from genome assembly GCA_026770625.1 of Nicotiana glauca. Lineage (NCBI taxonomy): Eukaryota > Viridiplantae > Streptophyta > Magnoliopsida > Solanales > Solanaceae > Nicotiana > Nicotiana glauca. Next base: position 59,404 of record MU754335.1, read on the forward strand.
TTTATGGCTATTTATATGCCATCTTTAATTTTTAATTTTAATTACATAACATAAAAAAGTACATTCTTGTAGGCATTTGAATAATATTTGGTTAAAGTTGAAAAATTAGATCCATTGAAGTTGAAGTTGAAAAAATATATATTTGAAAGTTAAAGTTATGTTTGGATATAAATTCTACCTGTAAAGAAGAAGTTAATTAATTATGAGTAAAAATCTTTATTTCAATAGAAATACTTCTCAAAAAAAGTATAACATAACGATTCGCTACTATTTCCATTGCATCCACTGAGCTATAAATTGCTTGTTCAAACTTTATGTGATTCTCTAAGATATTAATGTGTCTATACTATTTTGTCAAAAAAAAGTATTCAATAAGTGCAACTTATTGTTAGCATCTTGACAATATTTTTATGATAATATTAGATAAAAGTAGAGTTTAAAATTTAATTGCCATGCAATTTAAAGTAATTACACAATTTGACATGATTTTATGCACATGTAATGACTTAGTTAATATAAAATTAAGCATAACTAAAATGGGGTAATACACAGAGGCGTATCTATAGCCTGCAATACGGGGCACGTGCACCCATGGTCCGCCCGTCAAATTAAATATTTTATGTACGTATTTTCTAAAATTTGTCCAGTATTATGTATTGGCACCCATGCTCCAAAAAAGTTGAATGGTGCACTTAGTTTAACACTTAATTAGTTTCCTGTGATGACCCAAAGGGTCATCACCGTATTTTTCCCTTTCTCCTCGCTTCTGAGGCCTTGAAAACCTCGCTGATGGTTACCTCAATTTGCGTGCACAGTCCGGGCGCGAAGCTGAAAAGTTTTTGTGTTAAAATATGTGAATTCTGTGAAAAATTTGAAGAATTATGATATTAATACTGATATAGTTGACTTCGGTCAACATTTTGGGTAAACGGACCCGGACCCGTGACATGATGGTCCCGGGAGATCCGTAGAAAAATATGGGACTCGGGCATGTGCCTGGAGTCGAAATCCGAGGTCCAGAACCCCGGCAAAAGAATTTTTCTGTTAAATTATTTTCTGAAATTATTAAGGAAAAATAGAAATGAGAATGAGTTAGAAAATATAGGTACCGGGCTCGTATTTTGATTCCGACATCCGGTATAGGTCTTAAATATGCGTTAAGCGCTTCCTGTAAAATTTGGTCGAAATCGAATGTCGTTTGACGTGTTTCGGACTATGAGTTTCAAGTTTGAAAGTTTAAGAACTTTGAAATGAAAATCATGAGTTTTGAGGCTTGATTCTATGTAAATGATGCTATTTTGGCGATTTGATCGCGCGAGTAAGTCCGTAAAATATTTTTGAGGTTGTGTGCATATTTGGTTTGGAGCCCCAAGAGCTCGGATGAGTTTTGGATAGGTGTCAGATTGCATTTCTCATAGTTGAAAACCTGTTGTGCTTCAGTTCTGCAGGCTTCACAATTGCGAAGCCAGCACTCGCAAATGTGAGCTCGCAATTGCGAGCTTTCTATCGCAAATGCGATATTTCATCTGGGAAGAATTTTTCGCAAATGCGAAGAAAAGTATCGCAAAGGCGATACCAGCCCTCAAACCCCAGTCTTTGCAAATGAGAACAACTGTCCGCAAATGCGGATGGGGACTTTCGCAAATGCGAACAATAGTTCGCAAATGCGAGTTTCCCAGTGTCCTTCAGAGTTTGCAAATGTGAACTAACTTCGCAATTCTCACATTTGGTCGGGGTTCGCAATTGCGAACCCCTGTTCGCAAATGCAACATCAGAGACCTCCATATTCATACTTAGACGGTTTTGAAGGTCCATTTTTCATATTTTCAAAACCCAAACACCCATTGGCGATTTTTCACGATCTCCCTCTTCTCCAAATCATTTGTAAGTCAACTTTTACTTAATTTCTTCAATCTTTAACATCATTTATCATGTTTTCATCTTAAAAGTAAGGTTTTTCATGGGTAAAAATGGGGATTGGGTAGAACCTAGGTTTTCTTAAAATTGGGGATTTGGACCTCAATTTGGGGTCCGATTTCAAAATAAATTATAGATATGAACTCGTGGGGTAACGGGTGACCGGATTTTAGTTCGAACTTTGGATTTTGACCACGTGGGCCCGGGGGCATTTTGGGAATTTTTGAGTAAAACTTTAGGAAATTCGTTTTTATGCAT
>MU754337.1:1992-28134 GCA_026770625.1 Nicotiana glauca
CCCAACGGTGCTCTACCCCACGCTCAGGTCCAGCGTGCAAGTCACCTCAACACAACACTAAGATGTGCAAATTCGGGGTTTTAAACCCTCAGAATATCATTTACAAGTATTACTCACCTCTAGCCGGCCGATAATCTAGATCGTCAAGACTTTCCCTCTCGTATCTACCTCCTCGCGTATAGAATCTGATCAAAACCATATGGGATACGTAAAAATATGCTAATGGAACATAACCCAATCGAAAGAACTCGAAAAATACCCAAAAATACGAAGTTGGCAAAACCCGAGCCCCGGGTCCACTTCTCGAAAAATTACGAAATTTACATTTCCAGAATCCTCGTCTCACCACGAGTCCGTACATATAAAATATACAAGAATAAGAGTTCATTTGACCCCTCAAATCGCCAATTTAGGCTCTCTTAGGCTTTAAGCCCTAACCACCATTTTTACCCTTAAATTCCTTGAATTTTCAGTGTTTAATCCTTGTTTTTATACCATAACAACATTATTTGAGGCTACAAATTCATACCTGATGGAATCCCTTCGAAATCTCCCAAAAATCGCCCAATATCACCTCTCCCAAAGTCCCAAAATATTTCTCTAACTTCTGAAATTCGAACCTCACTGTTTCATTAATCACCCAGCATTTTCGCTTCTGCGGTGAAATTGTCGCTTATGCGACTTCCGCTTCTGCAGAAATTGTCCGCTTCTGCGGTTTCCTTCAAGTCGACCAAAACTGCTTCTGTAGTTAATAGTCCGCTTCTGCAGACTCGCATATGCGGAAAATGTTCCGCTTCTGCGGAACCTCCCAAGCTAATGTCTTTTCGCTTCTGCGACCTCTTACCCGCTTCTGCGGGATCGCTTAAGCGGATAAAATTCCGCTTCTGTGGAATTTGCTGGGCTCACATAATTTCGCACCTGCGATCATTTTTCCACTTCCGCGAAGCCGCATCTGCGGTTTATCTTCCGCAGATGCGAAAATGCCTGCTGCAACCAAAACCAGCAACTTTCAAACTTCAAATTCTCTCGTTCAACCACCCAAATTCACCCCGAGGCCCCCGGGACCTCAACCAAAAATACCAATACATCTTATAACGTTATTAAAACTTGTTCCAATCATCAAAACACTATCTTTAACACAAAAATCACCAAATCACGATGGATTCAAGCCTAAGATTAACTAAAACTTACGAAACTCACATTCGATCAAAAACTCAACCAAACGATGTCCGATTGACCTAAACATTTGCAGACATATCCAAAATCCCCTAACGAAGCTATTGCAACTCTCGGAATTCCATTCCGACCCTCGGATCAAAATCTCACCTACCAACCGGAATTTGCCAAATTTCCAACTTCGCCAATTCAAGCCTATTTCTACACCAGACCTCTAAATTCGATTCTGATAACACTCCTAAGTCACAAATCACCCTCCGAAGCTAACCCAACCACCGGAATTCACATCTTAGCCCTCCAACCACATAGTCAACTTCCGGTTGACTTTTCTACAACAACCTTCCTTCTAAGAGGCTAATTGCCTCATTTTCATCCAAAAACCAACCCAACTCTATCCGATCAAATCTAATACCGATATTGAAACATGAAGGAACATAATAAGGGGGAAACGGGGTGGTAACTCACATGACGACGGGCCGGGTCGTCATAGATTAAGGGTAGAAAATTAGGGATTTGGGTTGAGTTAGGACTTTTTTATTATTTGGGAATTTGACCTCGTTTTGGGGTCGAATTTCAAAACAAATTATATATTCGGGCTCGTGGGTGAATGGGTTATCGGATTTTGGTCCGAACCTCATATTTTGACCAAGGGGGCCCGGGGTCAATTTTTGACTTTTTGGGAAGAATGATGGGAAAGCTATAATTAAGCATTGGAATTGAACTTTTTAGAATTTATTGATGTTATTAAGTCGATTATGTCTAGATACAATTGATTAAGTGCCAAATTCAAAAGAAAAAGCGGTGTTTGAGGCTTGAATTGCCTGTGGAAGTTCGAGGTAAGTGTTTGGTCTAACCTTAGCTTGAGAGATTAGGAGTCGAGTCCTATTTGCTATGTGGTTATTGTTAAGTGTTATGTATAGGCATGGTAACGAGTATCTATACGTTGGTGTCTAGCCTGAGCGTGAGTCTTATATTGTGATTATCATGACTTCGTTGTATCTTTCATGCCTCGGTGATGGTTTCTATTTGTTGTGTAAAGTTTGTGGAAGGAATTGTGACCTATGAACATTGAGGAGTGTTGACTCAAGTTGTATAATGCATTGTGAAAATATAAGTGATAATCGAACCTTTAGAGCATTGGCTCAAGTTGTGAAGTGAATTGTGAAGTAAAAGTGAGAAAGACAAGAGATCATTATGTTGCCCCCCCTTGCCGGACTATTGTTGCTTTATCTGTTATCTCCTTTGCCGGGAAGTTGATGTTATTGATGTTGTTCCTTTGCCGGGACTTAATTGTTTGATATTATTGTTCCCTTTCCGGGATATTTATTTTGATATTATTGTTCCCTTGCCCGGATATTTATTTTGATATTATGGTTCCCTTACCAGGATGTTGTTGAAATACTATTGTTTCCTTGCCGAGAATTTGTTATATTGCTCTTGTTTCCTTGTCGGGATTCTTTGTGATTGTTGTTGATTTGCAATGGGAGCGGGTGGCACGCCTGCCACAAGATATATGAAATGGGAGCGGGTGGCATGCCTGCCACAAGATATATGAAATGGGAGCGGGTGGCATGCCTGCCACAAGATATATAAAATGGGAGCTGGTGGCACGCCTTCCACGAGATATATAAAATGGGAGCGGGTGGCACGCCTGCCACGAGATATGTGAAATGGGAGTGAGTGACAAGCCTGCCACAAGATATGTGAAATGGGATCGGGTTGCACGCCTGCAACGAGGTAAAGAAAATGGGACCGGGTTGCACTCCTGCAACAAAATATGAAATGAAAGTGAAATCTGCCTTTGTTTTCCTTATCCTTGTTATTAGTTGGATTTTTGGTTCCTTCATAATTCTCTTAGTATTCTATTTTTACCTGTTATTCCCCGAAGCATGTTTTTCCCCTCCCATCTTTACTTGTTTATTCCTGCTTTACTTTCTGTTGTATACTATATATCTGCACAGGTTTATTTGGTAGTCTGGTCCTAGTCTCGTCACTACTTCGCCGAGGTTAGGCTAGGCACTTACCAACATATGGGGTCGGTTGTGCTAATACTGCACTCTTCACTCTTTTGTGCAGACCCTAGTGCTGTAGACTTCAGACTGCAGTGGGATTGCTGATTCTTGCTCTTTAGGCGACCCGAGTTAGTTCTCCAGGCGTTCGCAAGCCTTGACATCTCCTTCTATCTACTATTCTTGCTTTTTTCATGCGTTTTCAGAGATAATGTTGTATTTATTTCTTTCAGACCTTTATTTGTAGTATTCTTAGACCGTCTGTGAAACTGCGACACCAGTTTTGGGTAGTCGAGATTCAAATAGTATATTAGATATTCATGTTCAGATAGCTTATTGTTTTTGTTCCGCTTATGTTAAATTCCGTTGTTCAAATGCTATTTCTTCATAAATTTTAAAGAATATAATATGGGTAAAAAGATAAATTATTCAAATAATTGGCTTGCCTAACTCACATTAGTAGGCGCCAACACGACTCCCGAGGATGGGAAATCTAGGTCGTGACAGAAATTTTTGTCTCTAAATATATAACTTAGTGACGTTTTTTTTGTCTGAAAAAGGCAAAACTTTTGTAGCTGAAACTATTTTTATGTCACTAAAAATTGTCCTAATAGTGACAAAATTAATTTGTTAATGTATGTTGTATTAATTCGGGATAATTTCAATTGCCATCAAATTACATTAATTTGTAGTTAAAAAGATAGTCATGTTATTAATAAGAATCCATTTTGGGATAATTTATTTGTCACTAGATGTAACCAATTCATATGAATGAATACATAGTAATATGATTGGCTACCTATAGATAGAGATGACTTTTCATGATAATTATCGCTCCAAATAATTTTATAGAACAAAATTGTTTCTGGAAATATAAAACAATCACAAAATTAAAAGTTGTAAAGCAACATAATACCAAAAACTTATACAAAACTATATATTATAACTAATTATATATTTAAATATTGTAAATAATAACATATGGGAACATATCATTGAGTAAAGAAGTGAAACCACTCAAACATCTAGTTGTACATTAAAAAAGATAAAAGTATGTTGAGTCCTCATATGCCAGTGTAGCATCACTTGTTTATTGAACATCACTCTTGAATCAATTTCTACCTTTTTGTACCTGTGTAAAAAGAACAAAGTTACAATTATAATATTTACTTTTTTGAATCATCATTTAAGCAAAATATATCTTCAAATTTTGATAGAAAAACTAACATTAATTAGTAAAGCAAAAAATAAAATGAAAAATGATATAACAGGAGTAAATTATTATGCATCTATGACTCAAAATAGTATATATTCTCTAGATTGCAAAGTATAATTTTCTCATGCTAGAAGTTTTTTTTATTCTAATGTCATCCTACCCGTAAATTTCATAAAAATTATAAAGTATAGTATCCTTTTTCTGGGTAAATAGTTGTATATAGTATTCCAACGATCACTCTACAGAATTAATCAAAAATACTGGCAATGCCAAATAATTTATCATAACGATACAACATAAATCACACTAGATTGATGCATGTACCATACAAATTAGCAAAGAAATTGAACATAATTTAACGAAGAAGGCTAAATGCACAAAATAAATACACAAAGAAATAGAAAAACTGACAGATCTAAAATACAAAGAGAGATGAGTTTGTTTACTGGTTATAGAGGACTGCAAAGGTGATGGCCTACGGCTAAAGAAATTATAAGCAATTCATAGAAAAGAAAAAAAAGGTATCGACGTAGGGATTTGTTGTTTCTTTTTGAGTGTATGTATTTGTATTAAAGTTGGATTCTAGTTTATCTAGAGGGTGGGAGTTTGTGGTTTACTGGACACAAAAATATTGGAGGGGGTGTAAAATAATTGAAAGTTAACTTTTGTCATTTTCCTTCCCTCCAATATTTTCGTGTAATTTTTGAATTTGAAAAGATGATTTTTTGTTATTTTGGTGTCACCACAGAAGAAAATAATTTAAGTATGAACTTGGAAATTATAATAATTATTATAGCCTAAAGATTCTCATGAGCAATTTCACGACCCCAAAATCCACTAAGGGTCGTGATAGCGCCGGATACCGCTGTCAAACAAGCCAACCAAAATACTTAATTAAATTCTCGTTATAAATATTTTCGAAATCACTTCTTTTATACGTTTAAACAATACATTGTAAATTTCATTGAATAAATAATGAAACATTCAACAACTTTTAAAAAAAATTCTAAATAAACCCATCGACATCCCAGAACCCAGAGTCACAAGTGCATGAGCAATTTCTAAGAAATAATGTGATACAACAATCGTCTGGATTACAATATTGGACAGAAAATAAAATAAATTAATCTGAAAGAGACTTGCTCGCTGCGGGTCATCTCGGGAAAATGCAGCTCACCTAAGTCTCTGTATCAACCATGCTGCTACACCCACTAGGCCACTAGAGATGCATGTGCATGTGCAACAAAAATGCACAGAAGTGTAGTATGAGTACGAAAACAACGTGTACTCACTGAGTATCCTCTCTAATCTCAAAGTAGAGACGAGAGGTCGACTTCGACACTCACTAGTGGTCCAATAATATTATATCAATAATATATTAAACTGTGGATTTTTTTTTATAAACATGATTGTGATTCAATAGGTTGAAGCAAGTAAACAAGCCTTTCTTTTATAAGAAACTCCCAAATTCCTTTTCATCATTAATGCATATATTCTTAAGCCGGGAAGAGGCAATAACAACTTCAATAAGTTCCAAGGCAAACAATACAAGCATGCATAAATCATGCAGAGGACTTACAGCCCGATCCAACAATATTTATACTGTGCATTGCCAGAGGGTCGAATGACGCGAACCATATATGCATCTATTTAATCTACTGAGGCGCTCGGCCTGTTCCAGAATTTAAACACGCACAAACAATCAATCAAGAAGTCATCAGGAAACAATTATCCAAAGAAAACCAATTCTCTTTTAATAATTTAGAAAAAAAAATAAAGTTTAATTCTTTTAGAAGTTCATTTACCAATTTGATAGGTTTAAGCAATTCAACTGTCAATAAGGTTACAAATATTCCAAGTATAGCATGTTTTTGGGTCCTAGACTACCCGGACTTACACATATTAGTAGTTACGCACGAACTCTCGTCACCTCGTGCGTACATAGCCCCCACAAATAGGATCACATAATCATTTTTTTTACCTATGGGGACGATTCCCTCTTACTAGGTTAGAAATGAGACTCACCTCGCTCCGAAGATCCATAACCGGCCTTCCACGCCTTTCCGAAGACTCAAACAGATGCACAACACTACAAACTAGTCAATAATTATCAAATCCATTAATATATTCTCAATTACTCACTACAATCCAATTTATAACAATTCCTAACCCTGATCAAAAAGTTGATAAAATTGCCCTCGGGCCCACGTGCCCGGATTTCGAAATTTTTTGAAGATTAAGCTTACCCATAACCCCTCGAACTCAAATATATAATTTACTCTCAATTTCATACCCAAAATCGTGGTCAAATTCCAAGAATATCAATTTTCTAGGATTTCCTCAAACCCCCAAACTTTTACTAATTTACATGCTAAAATCTATACATAATCGATATATTTAACTCAAGATAGGCGGGATTAGCTTACCTTGTCGTTGATGATGAAAAACTCCGCTTGAAGCTCTCCAAAATCGTCCATACCCAATGAAAAATGGGGGAAAAATGACAAACCCCCGATTTTAAAGGAACTTACTGCCTTCTGCACTTCCGCACCTACGGTCACACGACTGCTTCTGCGATTCCGAAGGTGCGGACCCTCTACCGCTCCTGCTGTTTTCTCTCCAGACTGCCTTTTCCGTTTCTGCGCCTCAGCACCCGTAGGTGCGGGCTCGCTTCTGCGGCGAGATGGTCACATCTGCGGTCCCAGCACTCCCCCGCCAATACCGCATTTGCGACCACATGGCCGCTTCTGCGGCTACGGCCCTAGTCTCGCAAGTGCAGTTACACCAACAACCAGCTACTTCATATCCTCTTTAAACTATAAAATCGATCTGTTAACCACCCGAAATTCACTCGGGGCCCCCGGGATCCCAACCAATCATGCCAACCAGTCCCAAAACACATTACAGACTTGCTCGATTCCTCAAATTATATCAAACAACGCGAAAATCACGGATCGACCTCCAATCCAAGCTTTATGAACATTAGAATTTTAAATTTCTACTTTCGATATTTAAACCTATCAAATCACGTTCGATTGACTTCAAATTTTGCATACAAGCCATATTCGACATTACGGTCCTACTCCAACTTTCGAAATCGGATTCCGATCCCGATATCAAAAAGTTCACTTCCAGTCAATCTTCTCAAAAACCTTCAAATTTCTATCTTTAGCCAAATGACTCCAATATGACCCACAGACCTCTGAATTCACTTCCGATCGTGCCCCCAACTCCAGAATCACCATATGGAGCTACTCCCAGACTCGAAATCCCAAACGGACATCGATAACACTAAAATGCACTTCAACCCAAACTTATGAAAATTTTTCCAAAATGCTAACTTCCACAATAGGCACCAAAACACTCCCGGGCCATCTAAAACCCGATCTGGGCATACACCCAAGTCCGAAATCATCATACGAACCTAATAGAAACTTTAGATCCCAATTCTGAGGTCGTTTACTCTGAAATTCAATCCTAGTCAATTCTCTCAACTTAAAGCTTCCAAAATGAGATTTATCTTTCCAAATCAACTACGAACTCCCTGAAATTCAATACCGATCATGCGCACAAGTCATAATACTTGAAATGCAGCTGCTCATGGACTCAAACAGTCGAACGGCGCGCTAGAGCTCAAAACGACCGATCTGATCGTTACATTCTCTCCCACTTGAACATACCTTCGTCCTCGAACGTGTTAAGAACTATGTTGGAGTTGGATGAAATCATAGTTAAACACCTTGTGCACCTACCCGTGCTACCACAACCGCGTTGAGCACATTAGCTCGAGAAATTTTGAAGATATTCTCTTTTATTCAAACAAATGAGCCTTAGAGCCTAGTTTCAACATCCGAAATTGTCTACCAGACCTGTTCCAACATCCGTTCACTGTATCAATAACTACACGCAACACCAAAACATGACTGCGTATCTTAGCTGAATTCTCAACTTGCACCACCTTACTCACAGGACCACAATAACATTCTCCGATCAAACACTTCGAAATTTCACAAATCTGATGCTTCCATTGCATCTCATGACCTACATAGGTCTTGCTTTAACTCTTACAATACCTCCACGATAGAAGATATGCATAGAAATTCATAACGGAGTGCCGAATTCAATGGATCAATGGGTATATACTCTTGACAAGGACCCTCGCCTCATTCTGAACCAAGTAATGGGCTTTGTTCCTTAATATACTTCGTATAAGAAGATTGCATTGATCCTAAATCCAATGATCTCATCTCACCTAATACGAATTGTTCATGGAATAAGCAATCCATACATGATCAAAAGTCCCATATGATGCCCCAACGTGCCAATAAGCTACTAATTCGAATGTGATATAAAAGGAAAACGAATTGTGAAAAGGAAATCCAATTACCCTGCTCGTGAATCATACATGCGACAAGGGCACACAACTAATATGAGTTTTCCTTAGAAGAATAGGAAACAAAACACATAAAAACAGATATATGGAACTGTACTCAACATCACACTATTACGGCGTGCAACCCGATCCGCAAATATAACTCACATAAGGAGATACACGTCAAGAAAAATTGCTCATTATAACAAAATAACAAATATCGGTCACAAGCATGCTAAGTGCATAATACTATCCCTAGGGAGACATATAGCGCCATAAGCTAACAAACTCAAGCACAACTGAGGTGAGATAAATGTTCTGCAACTAAAGAGTCATCCTGCTCACATAACACCATCGCTACACGGAACCTCAACACATAAGAAATTCACCAAGCCGTCTCACAACTCACACGATGCAATATATTATTACATGAAATAGCTGGCGATGAAATAACACCCCGACTACTCTTCCATAAGGAGCGGATTGCTGAAATGAACTCATTTGGCTTGATATAGAGCCCATATTTACATTTATACCCATCCACATACCTCAGGCTGATTCTGATTGCACTGAACTAGACTAATGACCTTTCAAAGATCTATAATAACCCCCATCTTACTCATAACGCACAAGGACACCCATCATAACTGGAGAAATAGTCCACAGTCCACAACCCAATAAACTGAGTGCCTTCCAGACATAAATCCTCAAATTAACCATATCACCACAATCTCTATACTTGGTTTCATTCTCCAACCAATCAAGTAACTACATGCCACACCTATACAATCTTCCCGCGGGGCTCACTCCCACAATCTTCTGTAATAGATAACAATTTTGCACATCCATACCACTGGACGCGCTAACACTGAAAAGCGATCAAAATCCATAACCAGGATGCAAAGCCTCTGTCATGAAACACTGTTCCTATGTGGCGCTAAAGACGATAACAACTTACTTTAAACATCAAAACTCCCTTCCTTCTCATCCGAGCTCGTGACATCCCTGCCAACACCGAACTGCAACCTTGATCCTCTTTTCGAGTTCCATACCACTCACTGCATCCCACATGCCAACATATGATAGAACATGATGTTTCATCATAAATCTATAACCACTAATAGATTAACACTTCATCATATAAACTCTTCGCTTATCTCACTTCATGAGAACCATAGCAACACAGAGGTGAATTCTCATAACCGTAGAGTATGAAAATCTCTATGTAGTGGTCTAGGCTACCACAACCTCCTCCGGGTCCGCCTATGAATATCAAGCCATAACAGTAGAATACTTCTGAATAACATCAATTACGGAGGCCGACAAGCCTCACACGCACTGCCACAAATCTCTTGCATAACTTGATTGCGCTGAAGGAACTGATCACTGCCACCAATATGCCAATTCAACTATGGCTAATTAATCTATCTTCTTCCAACTTATCCTTGGTTGCCTTAGAAATAACAGTAACTCCATTCAACACATAGCATACTCATCCGCACTCATCCCGAGTGACCTTGAATCACGAGACCATGCTGTCTCAAATCCCACAAACTATTTCATACCTCCTGAAGGCTACACTGCAAGTCAAAACACCATAGAACATTTTGTGCCCCCTTCTCATAAGCTGCTATAAAGCTTGATTCTTAACCGTACCTATAGGCTCGAAATCACTAGACACTACACTTTGCCCCTATGAATCACTAAGACCGTTGTGGAGATCCACCCGCTCTGACTTGGCCCCGAATATAATCAATTTCATAAATCTCCTAGCACATGAATACCCTCTCGACGAAGCACCCGACAGAATCATTTCCCTTGAAACCCGCCTATACGAGGCATAAATCCTGAATCCCTCCCCGAGTCTGAACATGACCCAATAAGGCCAACCATAGCACACCTTTAATAACTCTTTTGCTCGAATTACTACTTACGTTCTTTCCGTAGCTGAAATGACCCATCAATATTCTAATAACCAGAAACCTCATAAGTAGTTAACCATGCAACCTTAATCATAGGTAGTGGAACTCTCCCACTTAGCTTGAAGTCATCATTACACAACTCTGGAATGCACCAAGATCGTTTATCTCATATTGGCATAACCTTCCGCCATCAACCGCTAACATTCTCAGAATCTTTCTGCAAAACCCTTTTTTTCTCTAATTCATCAACCACATTCGCACGTCTGATGTACTTGTTGTATAACCAATAGAATTCCCGTAGAAGCTTCGCCAACCACCGATCCGCTTACTTGAGATAACCCACATATGGGGTTTACATTACGACATCTTCCAACGTTGCTACACGGAGTGCCATCACCACGACATTAATGACCCATCTTGAGTCTAATCTCACTCTCTAGCTGCACAACTCCATTCATCTATCGTGGACATCAATTAAATGTGCGGAAACATCCTTCCAACTCAATAGGTTGTGTACTTCATTTCAAGCATCCCTTTCCGTTATATCAAATCTCCTGCCGCATAATAGCCCATACTTCAAGTTAATCCGTAGGCCCAAATCACCAATCACTAAAATTTCCCAAATCACTCCAAACCTTTCCGAAGATCATCTTTCTCGAACCATCAACATTATAAAGAATGATTCAATCCCAAACTACCTTGCCCCGGGATATCTGACAATTGCATCTTCAATACTATTTCATAATATCTTACCCCAAAGGCGAATTATAGAAGATCATAACACCGGTGAACTTAGTACGTTCAATTAGGACAACAACATCTCATTATAGAAGAAAACTCCACCAGCGCACATTGGACCATTCTTAATCCGATTGCATTTCCTCTACCGGGAATAAAATACCGAATCTCTAGATAATGAACAAAGTAAACCTCCCTTCAAGTCATTCATTGCCCTGACACGTAGGCAAACATCCTACTATTATATCAATACTACAGAACAATCGTTCATAGAATAATGGCAACTTGTGCCTATCCTCAAAGCAATCAGAAGTACCGCTACTGAGCTGAAATGACAGAATATCCTTCCACAAGGAGACGACAATAGCTCAGACAAGTATGCAGGGAGAAACACCCCGCACCGCATCGGTAGAACCATTACAATTCTTCAATTCCCGATTTATAACAAGCAATTCGCGTTGCATAAGATTGAATAGTAAGGAATTAAAGGCATAAGCCTTTAGGGATCAAATCGCACGATGAGGAATCAAGAAGAGAAGTACTCCTAACAGTCCTGCAACCTCTCAAAGATAAGTATAGACGTCTCTGTACCGATCTGCGAGACTCTACTAGACTTGCTCCTGACTCATGAGATCTAAGGGAACCTAGTGTTCTGATACCATGTTGTCACGACCCCAAAATCCACTAAGGGTCGTGATGGCGGCGGACACCGCTCTCAGGCAATCCAACCAAAATACTTAATTAAATTCTCGCTTTAAATATTTCCTAAATCACTTTTTTTATACGTTTAAACAATATATAGTAAATTTCACTGAATAAGTAATGAAACATTCAACAACTTTTAAAAAAAATTCTAAATAAACCTATCGACATTCCTGAACCCCGAGTCACAAGTGCACAAGCAATTTCTAAGAAATAATATGATACAACAACCATCAGGAGTACAATGTTAGATAGATAATAAATACAGTAATCTGAAAGAGATTTGTTGACTGCAGGTCATCTTGGGAAAACGCAGCTCACCTAAGTCTTTGTATCAACCATGCTACTACGCCTACTAGGGCACTAAATATGCATATGCATGTGCAACAAAAATGCACATAAGTGTAGTATGAGTACGAAAATAACGTGTACCCAATGAGTATCCCGTCTAATCTCGAAGAAGTAGAGACGAGAAGTCGACTTCGACACTTACTAGTGGTCCAATAATATTATATCAATAGTATATTAAACTGTGGATTTTTTTTTATAAACATGATTGTGATTCAATAGGTTTAAGCAAGTAAACAAGCCTTTCTTTTATAGGAAATTCCCAAATTCCTTTTCATCATTAATGCATATATTCTTAAGTCGGGAAGAGGCAATAACAACTTCAATAAGTTCCAAGGCAAACAATACAAGCATGCGCAAATCATGCAGAGGATGTACGGCCCGATCCAACAATATTTAAAATGTGCACTGCCAGAGGGTCGAATGGCGCGAACCATAGATGCATCTATTTAATCTACCGAGCCATTCGACCCATTCCAAAATTTAAATACGCACAGACAGTTAATCAAGAAGTCATCAGGAAAGAAATATCCAAAGAAAACCAATTCTCTTTTAACAATTTAGAAAAAAATGAAGTTTAATTCTTTTTAGAAGTTTATTTACCAATTTGATAGGGTTTAAGCAATTCAACTGTCAATAAGGTTACAGATATTCTAAGTATAGCATGCTTTTAGTTCCTAGACTACTCGGACTTACGCATATTAGTAGCTACGCACGGACTCTTGTTACCTCGTGCATACGTAGCCCCTACAAATAGGAGCACATAATCAATTATTTCACCAATAGGGACGATTTCCTCTTACAAGGTTAGAAAGGAGACTCATCTCGCTTCGAAGATCCATAACCGGCCTTCCACGCCCTTCCGCAGACTCAAATTGATGCACAATGCTCCAAACTAGGCAATAGTTATGCAAATCTATTAGTATATGCTAAATTACTCACTACAATCCAATTTATGACAATTCCTAATCCCGATCGAAAAGTTAACAAAATCTCCCTCGGGCCCACATGCCCGTATTCCAAAAAATTTCGAAGATTAAGCTTACCCATAACCCCTCGAACTCAAATAAAACATTTACTCTCAATTTTATACCCAAAATCGTGGTCAAATTCCAAGAATATAAATTTTCTAAGTTTTTCTCAAACCCCCAAACTTCTACCAATTTACATGCTAAAATCCATACATAATCGATATATTTAACTCAACATAAGCGGGATTAGCTTACCCTGTTGTTGATGATGAAAAACCCCGCTTGAAGCTGTCCAAAATCATCCATACCCAATGAAAAATGGGGGAAAAATGACCAACCCCCGATTTAAAAAGAACTTACTGCTTCCAGCACTTCCGCACCTGCGGTCACACGACCTTTTATACGGTTCTGTAGGTGCGGCCCCTCTACTGCTCCTACAATTTTCTCTCCAGGTTGCCTTTTTCGCTTCTGCGCCTCATCACCCACAAGTGCGGTCTCACTTCTGCAGCGATATGGCCACATCTGCAGTCCCAAGTCTCTCTCGCCAATACAGCATCTGTGACCACAGGGCCGCTTCTCGGCTCCGTACCTACAGTCCTGGTCTCGCAGGTGCGGTTACATAAGCAACTAGCAATTTTAGCTCCTCTTTAAGCTCCAAAATCGATCCGTTAACCACCCGGAATCCACTCGGGAACTCCCGAGACCCCCAACCTATCATGCTAACCAGTCCCAAAATACATTACGGACTTACTCGAGGCCTCAAATCATATCAAACAATACTAAAATCTTGAATCGACCTCCAATCCAAGCTTTATTGTAATGACCCGACCGGTCGTTTCGAGCCCTAGTGCGTCGTTCAGCAGTCTGAGACCATGAGCAGCTTCATTTCAAGAGTTGTGACTTGTTCGTATGGTCGAAATTTAAACCTAGGAAGATCAGAGTCAAATTTAATTGAAAAATTCTCATTCGAGAAGCTTAAAGTTGAAAGAATGAACCAGAATTGGAATTTGAGTAAACGACCTCAGAATTAGGATCTGAAGGTTCTAGCAGGTTCGTATGATGATTTCGGACTTGGGTGTGTGCCCGGATTGGGTTTTGGATAACCCGAGAGCATTTTGGCACCTATTGTGGAAGTTAGCATTTTAGAAGGAATTTCTTAAATTTGGCTTGAAGTGCATTTCAGTGTTATCAATGTCCGTTTGGGATTTCGAGTTTGGGGATAGCTCCGTATAGTGATTCTGGAGTTAGAAGCGCGATCGGAAGTGAATTCGGAGGTCCGTAGGTTATTTTGAAGCCATTTGGCTAAAGATAGAAATTTGAAGGTTTTTGAGAAGTTTGACCGGACGTTGACTTTTTGATATTGGAGTCGGAATCCAATTCCGGAAGTTGGAGTAGGTCCATAATGTCAAATATGACTTGTGTGCAAAATTTGAGGTCAATCGGACATGATTTGATAGGTTTAAGCATCAAAAATAGAAGTTGAAAAGTTCAAAGTTCATTAAGCTTGGATTGGAGGTCGATTGATATTTTAGTGTTGTTTGATGTGATTTGAAACCTCGAGCAAGTCCGTAATGTGTTTTGGGATTGGTTGGTAGGTTTGATTGAGGTCCTAGGGGCCTCGGGTGGATTTCGGGTGGTTAACGGATCGAAGTTGGAATTTGGAAGAGAGCTGAAGGCGTCTGGTTGCTGGTATTTTTGCTTCTACGGTTGGTTGACCGCAGAAGCAGCACTGCAGAAGCGAACGGGGAGCCGCAAATGCGATTTTTGGTCCAAAGCTTGAGCATTGCAGATGCGGTCTAAATTCCGCAGAAGCGGAACCGCATCTGCGGAAGGGGCATCGCAGAAGCGGAAGAGCGGGCCTTGGGGAAGGACCGCATATGCGGTCAAGGTATCCACAAAAGCGGAGTCGCAAAAGCGGTAATGGGCACCTCAGAAGTGTAATGGTTCGAAGGGTCGTGGGCCGCAGATGCAGTCGAGGTTCCACAGAAGCGGGACCGCATCTGCGGAAGGACCATCGCAGAAGCGAAAGGGGCTAGGCCAGGGGAAGCCGCAGAAGCGACCTGTTGTCCACAAATACAGAACTGCATAAGCGGCAACATTTCCACAGAAGCGGAAATGACTGGGACAGTGAGGATGTTTTAAGTTTGGGGTTGAGCTCATTTCAACCCCATTTTTCTTCCATTGGAGTCGAGCAGCTTGGGGATGCCATTTTTGTCACTTCTCATGAAGTAAGTAATTTATGCTAGCTTTGAGTTAAATACAAGGTTTATACATGGATTTAGGCATGGAAATTAGTATAAAATTGGGGTTTTGGTGGAAAACCTAGAAAATCATATTCTTGGAATTGAGGCACGATTTTGAGTATGGAATTAAGAGAAAATTGTATGTTCGAGTTCCTAAGGTCATGGGTAACCTTTATCTTCGAGAAATTTCGGATTCCGGGCACGTGGGCTCGAAGGCATTTTTGTCAACTTTTCATTCGGCGTTAGGAATGGTTATAAATTGGGTTGTAAAGTATAATTTAACATATATTAATGGATTTATATTATCGTTGGCTAGTTTTGGAGCATTGTGCATTGGTGCAAGTCTTCGGAAGAATGTAGAATGCCGGTTTTGGATCTTCGGAGCGAGGTGAGTCTCCTTTCTAATATTGTGAGGGGGAATTTACCCCATAGGTAAAGTAATTTATTATGTGCTCCTATTTGTGGGGGGGCTACGTACGCACGAGGTGACGAGAGTCCGTGCGTAGCTACTATTATGTTATTGCCCGGGTAGTTAGGACCCAAAAGCATGTTATACGTGGATTAATTGTGAACACATTGGTAGCTTGAATTGCTTAACTCACATCGAATTAGTAAGTAAATTTCTAAAAGAATTAAACTTCACTTCTTAAATTGTTAAAGGAAAATTGGTTTTATTTGGATAAATATTCCCCGATAAGTTCTTATTTGACTGATTGAGCATGTATTTTATGTGTTCCTATATCGCATGGATGATTCGCGAGCAGGATATGTTTTTAATTATGGAACGGGCCAAAGGCCTCGATGATAATAGATGCATCTATGATTTGTGCTGCTCGACCCTCGGCAATGTACAATTTACATTTCTATTGGAGCGGGCCGTCGACCTCGGCATGATTTACGCATGTTTATCTGTTACTTGGAAATTTGTAAATGTTGAATTGGCCCTATGTGGCTTGATATAAACTGATAAGATAATAAAGAACAGACTTTAGAAGCCCTTGATTTATTGTTGAAGGTGTTTACCTGTTTGCTGGCTTCACAATCAGAACTTTTATAAAAATCCATGATTAATCTGGCACTTATAGAATATTGCTAATTGACCTCTAGTGAGTGTTGGAGTTGGCCATCTCATCTCTACCCCTTCGGGATTAGGCGGGATACTCATTGAGTACACGTTGATTACGTACTCATACTACACTTCTTTGCATTTTTGTTGCACATGTATATATACCTCTAGCAACCTATTGGGCGTAGTAGCATGGAAGCCGCTGGGACTAGGTGAGCTGCATCATTTGAGGCGACCGCAGCTAGGGTAGTCCCTTACAGTGTACTGTATTTACTTTCCGTCCACTGTATTCTGGACGGATGTTGTATTTTATTTCTCTTATCAGTAGTTTCTCATGTACTTGTGACACCGGGTTTCTGGGATGGTTTTCAACGGAATTGTACTAATTGCTATTATTTAAATTTGAATTCAAGTAGTGAACTTTTATTTATGAAAATGGAAGGAAAAACCTTAGATTTTCAAAAAGTATTAAAAGAGGACTTAATTGATAATCTAGTTGGCTGGTCCGGCGCCACCACGACCCTTAGTGAATTTTGGGTCGTGACAACATGGTGTCAAAGCACTAGGTTCCCGTCGGTCTCACGAGTCATGAGCAAGTCTAGTAGAGTCTCGCGAATTGGTACGGAGACGTCTGTACTTATCCTCGGGAGGCTACAGGGCTATTAGGAATACTTCCCTTCTTGATTTCCTTATCGTGCGGTTCTATTCCTTTGAGGCTTATGCCTTTGATTCCTTCCTATTGAATCTTACGTGACGCAAACGCTTGCTAGAAATCGAGAATTTGAAGAATTGAAATATAACTACAAATATGGTGCGGGATGATTTTCCCGATATAGTTGATTGGATTATTATAGTCGCTCTATAGAAGGGTATTCTATTGTTCAGCTCAGTAATAGGATTTCTAAGAGCCTTGAGGCTAGGCACAGGTTTCCAGGATGCTCATAAGCGATTTTTCGCGGTGCTATTGTGGTGGTAGGATGTTTGTCCACGTGTCGGGGCAGTGGATGAATTGAAGGGAGGTATACTCAGCGTGTAATCAAGGAATTCAATATTTTATTTCCGGTGGGGGAAAAGGCAGTCGGATTAAGAATGGTCAGATATGGGCTAGTGAAAGTAATGAGACTTGGCATTTGCAAGCATGGTGGAGCTTTTCTTCTATGATAGGGTGTCGTGGTCCTATTGGAACGTACCAAGTTTGTCGATGTTATAATCTGCTACAATTTGCCTTTATGGCAGGATATTGTGAAATAATATTGGAGATACGACTGTCAGTTGTCTCATGGTGCGGTGGTTCAAGATCGAATCAGAATTTCTAATGTTGACGGATCGATAAAGATGACCTTTGGAAAAGCATAAAGATTAGCAGCTATTGTGGGTTCAAGTGCCACGAAGATAGGTTCTATTTAAGGCAATAATTGAGTAGTAAAGTATGAGAAAGGACATGTGGAAAGTGTCAGGTGGCATTTAAAGCTTCTGGAAAACCAAGTACGAGGAGCAAGGTCGAGTGGTTAATTAAAGAGATGAGTTCCGCCAAAGTGGGAGAGTGGCGAGGGTTGCATATGGGCTTGGTATTAGGATGACTACGCGCCTTAAAGCGAGTTGGGATCGAATTGGGGGGATTTTAATGATTGGTGGTTGAAGCCTTCGGGTATGATATGAAGTATGGGCTACTATGCGGCAGAAGATTGATATGGCAGAAAGGAGCTACTTGAAATGGAGGAGGGTGCAGCATAACCCTGAATTTGGAAGGATGTTGCCGCACATTTAATTGATGTCCGCAAGGGGCAAATGGACTTGTACAACTAGAAGGTGAGCTCGGACTCAGGATGGGCTATTGATGTCGTAGTGAATGTACCCCGTGCAGCGTCGTGGGAAGATATCGGGAGGTGATTCCCCTAGGTGGGTTATTCCCCGTGAGCAGGTTAGCAGTCGCGTGGTTGGTGAAGCTTCTGCAAAGAATTTTATTGGTTGTTCAACAAAGGGATCGGTCATGCGAATGTGGTTAATGACTCAAAATATGAAAGAAAGATGGGGATTTACAGGAAGATCCCGAGAGATTTTGATAATTGGTGGCATGAGGTTAAGTCAATAAGAGGTAAAAAGGTCGGGCGAACTCAAGAATGGTGAATGATGGCTTCAAGCTAAGTGGGAGAGTCTCACCGCTTATGATTGGGCTGTATGATTAACTACTTGCGTGATTTTTGGTTATTAGCATATTGATGGGTTAATTCAGCTACGAGAAAAGACCATAAGTAGTAAATTTAGCGGGGAAATCATTAAGGATGTGCTATGGTTAGCCTTATGGGCTCATGTTCGAACTTGGGAAAAGATTAAGGTTTATGCCTTATATAGAAATGGGTTAAAAAGGGGAGTGACTCTGCCAGGTGCTTCATTGAGAGGGTATTAATGTGCTAGAAGATTCAGGGAGCTGATTATATCCGGGACCAATTCAGAGTGGGTGGCTCTCTATAATGGTCCTAGTTAATTCAGAAGTTAAAGTGTGGTGCCCAATGATTTTGAGCCTATGAGTACAGTTAAGAATCAAGCTTTGTAGCAACTTATGAGAAGGTGCCCAGGATGTTCTATGATGTGTTACCTTGTGGTGTAGCATTTGAGAAATGTGAAATAATTCGTGAGATTTGAGACAGCATGGTCTCGTAATTCAAGGTCACTCGGGGTGAGTGTAGAGGGAGTATGTTATGCGTTGAAGAGAATTAATATTATTTCCAAAGCAATCAAGGATAAATTGGAGGGAAAGGGATTAATTAGCCATAGTTGAATTTGGCATGTTGGAGTCTGTGGTCTGTTCATTCCGCGTAATCAAGCTATGTGTATGATTGTGGCGGTACGTGTGAGGCCTATTGGTCGCCGTAATTTATGTTATTCAGAAGCATTCTTCTATTATGGCTTGTTAAGTGAAAGCAGATTCCGAAAGGGCTATGGTGGCTTGGACCACTACTTGCAGATTTACATATCCTACGGTTACGGGAATTTACCTGTGTGTTGTTGTGATTCTCCTGAAGTGAACTAAGTGAGAAGTTGGTATATGATAAAGTGTTGAGATATTAATGATTTCGGAGTTATGATGAAAATCGTGTTCTATCGTATTTTGGAACGTTGGGTGCGGTGAGAGGTATGGAAATATGAAGCGAAGGTCAAGGTTGCAGTTTGGTGTTGACAATGATGTCACGGGCCCAGATAAGCAAGGAAAGGGTTGAATGATTAGAGTAAATTGGTATTGTCCTCAGCGTCACCTGAGATCGATGTGTTGTGGAAGAGGTTTTGCATCTTGATTAAGGATTCTGGATCGTTTTTCAACGTTAGTGCGTCCGATGGTTTAGATGTGCAGACCCGTTATTTATTTCAGAAGGTTGTGGGAGCGTGTCCCACGGGAAGATTGTATAAGTGTGACATGTAGTCACTTGATTGGCTAAAGATTTAAACCAAGTATGAGGATTGTGGTAATATCATTAATTTGAGAATTTATGCCTGGAGGGCACTTTGTATATTGGGTTATGAACCGAGGAGGTTTGCTCCAATTATGACGGTTGTTCTTGTGTGTTATGAGAAGAAGGAAATTAGTATGGACCTTTGAAAGGTTATTGGTTTAATTTGATGTGATCAGGATCGACTTAAGGTCGGTGGATAGGTTTAAATGTGAATATGGGCTCTATGATAGGCCAGTTGTGTTCATTTCAGTAATGCGCTCCTTATGGAGTAGCCAGGGTGTCATCTCGTTGTTAGATATTTCATGAAGTGATACATTGCGCAGTGTGAGTGGTGAGACGGCTTGAGGAATTGTGTATGTATTGAGGACCCGCGTGGAAATGTCGCATTATGAGCAAGATGGCTCTTGAGATTCAGACTGTATATCGCACCTCAGTTGTGCTCGAGTTTTGTAGCTTATCGCGCTATATGTCCCCTCAGGGATGGCATTATGCATTTAGCGTGCCTGTGATCTAGATTCGGTATTTTATCGCAATGAGCAAATTAGCTCGATGTGTATCTCCTTATGTGAGTTCTACGTGTGGATCGGGTGGCACGCCGCCATGGTTATATTGTGAGAATCGGGTGGCACACCGCCATGGTTATATTGTGAGGATCGGACGGCACGCCGCCATGGTTATGATGTGTGGATCGGGTTGCACGCCGCAACAGTGTGATGATGAGTGTAGCTTTCTATATGCTAATTTTGTATGTCCTGCTTCCTAATTTCTAAGGAAAGTCCGTAGTAGTGCGTGAGTTAGGTAACTCCTTCTGGAGTTCGATTTCCTGTTTGTGTTGTGTTCGGATTGGTGGCCTATTGGCACATTGTGGCATCATATGAGACTTTTGATCGCATTCGGAGTGGCTTATTGCCTGAGCAGTTTGTACCGGGTAAGATGAGATTGTGGGATTTAGGATCAGTGCAATATGATTATATGAAGTATACTAAGGAGCGAAGATCATTATTTGGTTCAGAATATGGTAATGTTTCTTATTAGAGGTATAGACTCGATGGTTGGTTGACTCGGCAGTTGATCATGAATTTCGGCATCTCATCCATTGTGGCAGTATTGTAATAGTTAGAGTAAGACCTATATAGGTCATGAGGTGCAATGGGAGCATCGGATTCGTGGAATTTCGATTAATTCAAATGGAAATGATTGTGTTCCTATGAGTAAAGTGATTCAAAGTGTGAATTCAGCAGAGTTATGCAGTCATGTTTGAGTACAGCATATAGTGATTGATACGGCGATCGTATGTTGGAAACAGGACTGGCATAGAATTTCGGATGTTGGAATTGGGCTCTAAGGCTTATTTGCTTGATTAAAAAGGGATATCTTCAGAATTTATCGAGCCAATGTGCTCAGCTAAGTTGTGGTAGAACGGGAAGGTATTGGAGGTGCTAAACAGTGATTTTCAGACTACTCCAGCGTAGTTCTCGGCACGTTCGAGGACGAACGTATGTTTAAGTGGGAGAGAATGTAACGACTCGATCGGTCGTTTCGAGCCCTAGCGCGTCGTTCAGCAGTCTGAGGCCATGAGCAGCTTCATTTCAGGAATTGTGACTTGTTCGCATGGTCGGAATTTAAATCCAGGAAGATCATAGTCAAATTTAAATGAAACTTTCACATTCGAGAAGCTTAAAGTTGAAAGAATGAACTAGGATTGAAATTTTGAGTAAATGATCTCGGAATCAGGATCTAAAGGTTCCAAAAGGTTCGTATGATGATTTCGGACTTGGGCGTATGCCCGGATTGGGTTTTGGATAACCCGGGAGCATTTTGGCGACTATTGTGGAAGTTAGCATTTTAGAAACAATTTATTAAATTTGACTTGAAGTGCATATCAATGTTATCGATGTCCGTTTGGGATTCCGAGTCTGGGAATAGCTCCGTATGGTGATTCTGGAGTTAGGAGAACGATCGGAAGTGAATTCGGAGGTCCGTAGGTTATTTTGAAGCCATTTGGCTAAATATAGAAATTTGAAGGTTTTTGAGAAGTTTGACCGGAGGTTGACTTTTTGATATCGGAGTCGGAATCCGATTCCGGAAGTTGGAGTAGGTCCGTAATGCCAAATATGACTTTTTTGCAAAATTTGAGGTCAATTGGACGTGATTTGATAGGTTTAAGCATCGAAAATACAAGTTGAAAAGTTCAAAGTTCATTAAGCTTGGATTGGAGGTCGATTGATAAGTTTAGCATTGTTTGATGTGATTTGAGGCCTCGAGCAAGTCCGTAATGTGTTTTCGGATTGGTTGGTAGGTTTGGTTGAGGTCCTGAGGGCCTCGGGTGGATTCCGGGTGGTTAACAGATCGAAGTTGGAATTTGGAAGAGAGCTGAAGGCATCTGGTTGCAGGTATTTTTGCTTCTGCGGTTGGTTGACCGCAGAAGCAAACGGGGAGCCGCAGATGCGATTTTTGGTCCAAAGTTTGATGACCGCAGATGCAGTCTAAATTTGATAGAAGCGGAACCGCATCTGCGGAAGGGGCATCGCAGAAGCGGAAGAGAGAACCTTGGGGAAGGACCGCTGATGCGGTCAAGGTATCCGCAAAAGCGGAGTCGCAAAAGCGGTAAGGGGCACCGCAGAAGCGTAATGGTTCGAAGGGTCGTGGGCCACAGATGCGGTCGAGGTTCCGCAGAAGTGGGACTGCATCTGCGAAAGGACCATCGCAGAAGCGAAAGGGGATAGGCAAGAGGAAGCCGCAGAAGCGGCCTGTTGTCCGCAAATGCGGAACCGCATAAGCGGCAACATTTTCGTAGAAGCGGAAATGACTGGGGCAGTGAGGATGTTTTAATTTCTGGGTTGAGCTCATTTCAACCACATTTTTCTTCCATTGGAATTGATGGGGAGCAGCTTAGGGACGCCATTTTCGTCACTTCTCATGAAGTAAGTAATTTATGCTAGCTTTGAGTTAAGTACAAGGTTTATACATGGATTTAGGCATGGAAATTAGTATAAAATTGGGGTTTTGGAAAACCTAGAAAATCATATTCTTGGAATTTAGCCACGATTTTGAGTATGGAATTAAGAGAAAATTGTATATTTGACTTCCTAAGGTCATGGGTAACCTTTATCTTCGAAAAATTTCGGATTCCGGGCACGTGGGCCCGAAGGCATTTTTGTCAACTTTTCGTTCGGGGTTAGGAATGGTTATAAATTAGGTTGTAAAGTATAATTTAGCATATGTTAATGGATTTATATTATCGTTGTCTAGTTTTGGAGCATTGTGCGTTGGTGCAAGTCTTTGGAAGAATGTAGAATGCCGGTTGTTGATCTTCGGAGCGAGGTGACTCTCCTTTCTAATCTTGTGAGGGGGAATTTACCCCATAGGTGAAGTAATTGATTATATGCTCCTATTTGTGGGGGCTACGTACGCACGAGGTGACGAGAGTCCGTGCGTAGCTTCTATTATGCTATTGCCCCGGTAGTTAGGACCCAAAAGCATGTTGTACGTGGATTAATTGTGAACACATTGGTAGCTTGAATTGCTTAACTCACATCGAATAAGTAAGTAAATTTCTAAAAGAATTAAACTTCATTTCTTAAATTGTTAAAGGAAAATTGGTTTTATTTGAATAAATATTCCCCGATAAGTTCTTATTTGACTGATTGAGCATGTATTTTATGTGTGTCTGCATTGCATGGATGATTCGCGAGCAGGATATGTGCTTAATTATGGAACAGGCCAAACGCCTCGGTGATAATAGATGCATCTATGGTTCGTGCCGCTCGACCCTCGACAATGCACAATTTACATTTCTGTTGGAGCGGGCCGTCGACTTCGGCTTGATTTGCGCATGTTTATCTGTTACTTGGAAATTTGTAAATGTGGAATTGGCCCTATGTGGCTTGATATAAACTGATAAGATAATAAAGTACAGACTTTAGAAGCCCTTGATTTATTGTTGAAGGTGTTTACATGTTTGCTGGCTTCACAATCAGAACTTTTATACAAATCCATGATTAATCTCGCACTTATAGAATATTGCTAATTGACCTCTAGTGAGTGTCGGAGTTGGTCATCTCGTCTCTACCCCTTCGGGATTAGGCGGGATACTCACTGAGTACACATTGATTACGCACCCATACTACACTTCTGTGTATTTTTGTTGCACAAGTATATATACCTTTAGCAGCCTATTGGACGTAGCAGCATGAATGACGTTGGGACTAAGTGAGCTGCATCATTTGAGGCGACCACAGCTAGGGTAGTCCCTTCCAGTGTACTATATTTACTTTTCGTCCACTGTGTTCCGGACGGATGTTGTATTTTATTTCTCTTATCAGTAGTTGCTCATGTACTTGTGACACCAGGTTTCTGGGATGATTTTCAACGGATTTGTACTAATTGCTATTATTTAAATTTGAATTCAAGTAGTGATCTTTTATTTATGAAAATGGAAGGAAAAATATTAGATTTTCAAAAAGTATTAAAAGAGGACTTAATTGATAATCTAGTTGGCTGGGCTGACAGAGGTGTCTGGCGCCACCACAACCCTTAGTGGATTTTGAGTCGTGACATTTATGAACTTTATAATTTCAAACTTCTACTTCCGATGTTTAAACCTATCAAGTAGTATTGCAGCGATATTCGACAAAGTATTAGAACTGGCTTACACGTACAATTCGTAAATTTCAGATTCCCTTGGGAAAAAAAGAGGAAACAGATGTTAAACCAACATGAGGACCAACTCAATATGTTTCAAATGAAGAAAAAGATAAGCTACAAAACCTAATTGTTAACGACCTAGGAAGAGACGTGCGAATACTTTTAGTATTTGCTAAATGTTGAATTGAATACACATCAATTAATATCTATTTACTTTGAGTAGATAGATTCTTGTGATTCAATTTTGAATCAACTTTATTCTTGATGTAGAAAATAAGAGTTGAATGGCAGAAAAGTATGTGCAAATTCCAGAATGAATTGTTTAAGTAGTCACACTAATGTTTTCATGTGTCATGTAATGTCTCAATCAAGTAATCGTTCAGTTAAGGCAAAAAAAAATACCAACCAACCTAAAGTATCATCAAGGATATATTTCTTTGTGCCAACTTTTGTCATCACTGGAATTAATCGTCAATAACATGATGGTCTTTTTCTAAGCCATGAACTACAAAGTTGCACCAGGCAAAGGTCAATCTAGCATAAGCTCCGACAGAAATCCTTTAATCTTGTTTCTGTTTAACCAAAAAAAAATATTTTGGTCAAAGTTAGAACGTAAGATGAAAAATCGGGGGTTACTGATAATCAAGAGACCAAAAAAGAATAATAGTCTTTCTGAGAATAAGAATAAAGCAGTAAACAAATTTGTATTTCAGTATGATATCAATGATTTTTCCGTGTCCTTACAAATGATGAGACTTCTTCCTTTTATAGTTGATTCTAGGTAAAGGAATGAAACATAGGCTTTAATGAGACAATTATGGGTAACAAATGATATTAAATAAACCGTTACATAATCATTCCTATTAAATACCAGTTTTCTAACGTATCAGGTATTTAATAATGAATTTGGACTCCTTTTTGTCTTCAGATCCATGTCTTCAATGCCTTCCGATCCGTTGGCTTTAAATGACTTGAATTGGTACGAGAGTCGTGTCTAAATTTTTTCTCGTGCCTGTTTAACTTCCTCTTCCCGTATCTGTCATCTCCCGTGCTTTTTTCTCAATTATTACGCTTTGACCATTTGACCAATCCACGTGTTATGCCACGTCATTTTCGATATAAATTCAACTTTTTTCCCAATACAGATAGTCCCCTCACTTTCCATTTATTTATCAATTAAATAATTGGGAAGTGGATCTTCATAAAAAGGAATTTTTATCATAATTAATGTTTATGACAGTATCGACGCTTCAATTGTCTCTTCTATTTAATGCTCCACATGC
>MU754337.1:33480-50843 GCA_026770625.1 Nicotiana glauca
TAACAGGCTCGAGCTCCTCAATTGTTGTTTTGATGTTTTCATTCTCTTCAGGTTCTTGAATCATATCA
Organism: Nicotiana glauca; assembly: GCA_026770625.1. Taxonomy (NCBI): domain Eukaryota; kingdom Viridiplantae; phylum Streptophyta; class Magnoliopsida; order Solanales; family Solanaceae; genus Nicotiana; species Nicotiana glauca. The sequence goes on from MU754337.1 coordinate 33,549, forward strand.
GGTCTCGGGTCTAAATCTGTCCTTGCTTGTTTAGTTGTGGTTTCGTCTATGTCTCCTTCAACTTTACTCATATCTGCTACAATATTAATACTTCTAGCTGTATGTTGTTCCCCACGAATTTGACAGATTCCCTATGGTGACGGGAATTTCATAACTTGATGTAGAGTTGACGGGACAGCGTCCATATCATGAATCCATGGTCTCCCCATGATTATATTATATGTCATCTCCATATCTACTACTTGAAATTTGGTATCTTTCGCAACACCCTCTGCAAAAGTTGTTAAAATTACCTCCCCTTTAGTTACTACACTGGAATTATCGAATCCTGATAGAGTATGCGCCTTTGGAATCATCTTATCCTCCGCTTGCATTTCTCGTAGCACCCTTAATAGGATGATGTTTGCAGAACTTCCTGGATCAATTAAAACTCTCTTTACATTAGTATCATGTACAAGTAAAGATATTACCAGTGCATCATTGTGAGGGGTGATCACTCCTTCTGTGTCCGTATCATCAAAAGTGATATTTTCATCCTCTAAGGTTTGGCGCACTCGTTTCCCGTGCGTGATTGTGACTTTGGAAACTTTATTTGAAGTTGTATATGTTACCCCATAAATATCTTCTCCTCCACTTATAACATTCACGGTTCTCTTGGGTGATGGGGGCTTTGGTGGCTCTTGCCTGTTTTTCATATAGGCTTGCTTTTCTTTCTCACTGAATAACTCAGTGAGATAACCTTGTTTTAATAGATGGTCCACCTCACTCTGTAAGAATCTACATTCTGAGGTCTTATGCCCGTGATCATTATGAAATTCGCACCAATGATCTGGATTGCGCTTGTTTGGATTTGACCGCATCTCCTTCGGCCACCGTACCTTATCTCCCATGCTCCTCAAAACAGCTACGAGCTCGGAGTTGGTGACATTGAAATTATATCCGCCGAATCTTGCCTTCAAACTTCCATCATCATCTCGTGATTCGTGTCTGTTTCGATCATTCCTGAATCTTGATGAAGAGCCGAATTCCCTGTTTCTTGATTTTTGATCATATCGTTGATTTTCCTGTTTTGTCTGTGAATCTTTTCCTGCTGGACCCATATAAGGATCGTACCTGTTTTTACCTGATCTTTTTTCAGTTTCGGATCTTCTTGAACTATTCCTTTCTTCATGTTGAAATCGAGGCACGATATCTTCTTCGATTTGCAACTTCGTACTGAATCTGTTATACACATCATTCCACGTGGTTGCAGGGAACTCTCGAAGGCTTTCTTTAAGTCTTCTCGTGGCTTCAGAACTTTTATCATTCAAATTGCTCGCAAAAGCTATTGCAGCACAATTATCTGGTACACGGGGTAAAGTCATTCGTTCGCGTTGAAACCTATCAACAAAATCTCTGAGCAACTCTGTGTCCCCTTGTTTGATTTTAAAGATGTCCTCCATTCTTTTCTCAACCTTTTGTGCTCCTGCGTGCGCCTTAATGAAAGAATCTGCAAGCTCAGCAAAAGAGTTTATAGAGTTTTCAGGTAAAAGAGAATATCAGGTTAGTGCACCCTTGGTGAGTGTTTTTCCAAATTTTTCGACCAACACAGACTCAATCTCCTGCTTGGTTAAATCATTTCCTTTGACTCCTGTAGTAAATGCCGTCACATGGTCACGTGGGTCGGTTGTGCCGTCATATTTTGAAATATGAGACATTTTGAACTTTTTAGGGATTGGAAGGGGAGCAGCACTCCGTTTCAAGGTTGTTGTGAGTATTTATCCGCATCTATTCCTTTGATTATTGGGGGAACACCAGGTATTTGCTCGATGCGCTCGTTTTGTTCTTTGAGCTGTGTCTGCAAAGTTAGTACCAAATTTTGTAAATAAGAATTATTTGCATTACCTGGATCCACTTCTCGTGGTTCACTGGGGGTTCCTTCGTTTGTGTTAACAAGGCCAGAACGAGGATTCTCCAGTGTATTGTTATTAGGTGAAGGTGTGGGTGGCGCAACAGGTAACCGGCTAACTAGCGTTTGAAGAGCTTGGCTAACCCGTGCATCAATTATTCTTTGCAAAGCTTCTTCTGGTCCTTCAAAATGTTCTGATTGCTCTTGCTCATCAGCATGTGATTCTGGCGCAGGAGTACCTTCACGAGATTGACGTGGAGAGGTTTAAGGGGAAAGAACTACGTTAACGTTGTGCAAATCGCCTTGTCCCTGATGGATTTGATTTTCTACAGCATTGTTGTTGTTGTTGTTATTGTTGTTGCTTGCCATGATGATATTAATTAGTAGAATGCAATTTAAAAAGAAATAGATTATCAGATTCCCGGTAACGGAACCAATTTGTTTAACCAAAAAATAATATTTTGGTCAAAGTTAGAATGTAAGATGAAAAATCGGGTTACTGATAATCAAGAGACCAAAAAAGAATAAGTCTTTCTGAGAATAAGAATAAAGCAGTAAACAAATTTGTATTTCAGTATAATATCAATGATTTTTCCGTGTCCTTACAAATGATGAGACTTCTTCCTTTTATAGTTGATTCTAGGTAAAGGAATGAAACCTAGGCTTTAATGAGACAATTATGGGTAACAAATGACATTAAATAAACCGTTACACAATCATTCCTATTAAATACCAGTTTTCTAACGTATCAGGTATTTAATAATGAATTTGGACTCCTTTTTGTCTTCAGATCCATGTCTTCAATGCCTTCCGATCCGTTGGCTTTAAATGACTTGAATTGGTACGAGAGTCGTGTCTAAATTTCTTCTCGTGCCTATTTAACTTCCGCTTCCCGTATCTGTCATCTCCCGTGCCTTTTTCTCAATTATTACGCTTTGACCATTTGACCAATCCACGTGTTATGCCACGTCATTTTCGATATAAATTCAACTTTTTTTCCCAATACAGTTACAAGATCACCTCATTCTTCACCATCTAAATCAAAATACGGGGAAATTAAACAATCAATTTCCTTCAACATTTTTCAATGAAATCAGGCTCGAGCACTTCCTTTTTAATTCTTTGAATAGGTGAATCTAATGAAACACAATTTTTGGATCAAATAAACCAAATGCAATTAAATTATGAATCTTGGATATAAATGTCATCAGTAAGATGAAGGGAGAGATTTTGATGGTGCTTTTGTAATGTCTTGAGCACACTAATGTAGATGATTTTGATTTCGAGAATTTCACTATTTGGAGGAGGCATGATAGTTTCACAGACATTTGGGTGGAGAGAAAAGAAATAAAAATCTTACCAATTCATGTCAAGAGCTCTTATAAGTTACATTCAGGTCACTTCTTTTCCTCCAATGTCGGGATTTAGCTGCAAAAATAGAATAAATTCTCAGCCCTTCTTTACAAAATTATTAGACTAACAATTGCTTATTCCCTTTTTTTTAGAAGTCAATTGCTTATTCCCTTTTTGTAAGATTAATTTGTGAAAGTTTAGCATTGCCTCCTAGAAATTTAAAATAGCTGCAACTCAAATTGCAGCTTGATTAGCACCTTCTTTGCTATTGTGATTTCTTATTACATAGTAAAACTCTAAAACATATGCAAGCTTTATATGTTCCAGCTTCCTTGAAAAGCCTTTATATTCTCTACTTCTCTCTTGCATAGAATACTTTAGCATCTCTCAAGCCACCGACAATAGCTCGACGAACCCAAGAACCAACATAACCTCAGTTATCTTCAGAATAACCAATCAAATCCTAAAAAATGTCTACATGACCTTATTCTAAATAAAACAAACAGAGATATGCATTCCTTATTGATCTTTTGGATCGATTAAATATCACATGCTGATTCATGTGCTTTGACAGCATTGCATGTGCTATGGCATCCCATAATTTCACACACCATAGAGCAAATTATTCCATCAATGAAAAGATGTGTAGCTTAGTTCCTCAGCTGTACCAGTAAATTTTGAAGAGGCACTTCTTAACACGTCAATTTCAAGCTTCAGAAACATATGCGAACTAACATTTAGTTTGAAACTTGAGACTACACTTTACGTTACTAGAAGGTGAGCGTGAGTAAACGACTTCGTTGCCCACTATTCAAATTATTAACATACAATATCAATAGCTTAAATGATTTTATATATCTGAAAAAAATTCACCCCCTTCCACTTTATATTTTCATTGTTTGAACAAAAATAAGATTAAATGAGATATTTTATTATTTAGAAATATAATCAAATTTCTACAACAATAATATTAAAGTAACTACTGCTTCTGATTTCACCTTAACTTTCTTCGTGAAATAGATTCTTTTTCTTTTTTCTTTTCACTGGGGTGCCCAAGACCCTGCGTGAAAGCGGACTCCTACGATGGGCTGCCCTTTCTTTTTTTTTTTTGTAAATATATTTTTTGTATTGGGTAGTCAAGTACTTTTTCGTATATTAAGTGAAGACGAGCACATTCAAGTTAGTTTGATGTAAATAAAAATATTTTTTCCCAATCAGAACTAAATTAAGCTAATTGAACCTTGGTAGAAATGAAAATGTATACTATAAAACTGAGAAATACTCTCCCAATATCATCTGGTTCAGTAGATCAAACATTAACTTTAAGGAGGCAATGGTCAAGTTCAATCTAATAGTACATATTAACCAATCATTATGTTTAACAGATGAAGTCTAATTCATAACCGTGAATTTTAGCAAAATTACCTCAGTAGATTTCATTACTTCCTCAAATCCAAGATCATTTAATTTCTTCTTGTCATCACGGCGAATTGCTTCAAACTCAGCCAAAGCTGCTGAAGCTTGAAGATCCTTTTTTCATGACCTTCAATCCTGTAACAGCCAAACCAATCGAAATAATATCACATACATATTCCATCTCAACCATGATCTAGTGATCTATTAGTCAAGGCTAACAGAATTGTCACTAACTAAATCATTTTTTAGGAAACAAGAATATCACTTATGATCAAAGGCGAAAAGCTCTAAAGGCTCTCTAGGTCTATCGAGGATTTAAGCGCAAAGCACAATTAAGTGTGGGATTTACTTAAAAAAACCCCACAATGAATGAAAAATTAATAATATATGTAATTTAAGAAAAAGTAATAAATTCATTCATAATGTTTTCCTTAACAACCAATGCACTTAATTTGCCAATTATATTTATTGTTTAGCACCCATAGATTCAAGATAAAACTCATGGGTAATAGTCGCGCAGGCCTTGGTGCCTTGCCTACATCGAAGCATAGATTAAGTGACGCGAAGCGCCCTCCACGAGTTTTCCTGAGCTACATGGCTTAAGCGCGCCTTAAATGAGCCTTTGACAATATAACTAACAATGTGCCATTGCAGTAAAACATGAATGACAAATTCCATAGATGATGGTTAGTCCCCTTTGAAGGAGCATACTTTCGTATTTTATCGAAAGTTGAAAATACATTTTTGAATGAACTCTATCCTAGATGCAGAAAAGTATACGCAAACTTCAGAAAAATACACTCCCAAAGTTGTAGAAACTGTGAAGTGCAGAAGGTATGAATGTAAAATGCAAAAAGATAATGTAGATATGAGTGCATAATGCAGGAAAATCTGCAAGATGGAAAAGAACTTACCTTTGAGAGTTCTGTTAACAAATCTTTTTCTATTCTCATTGAATTACTTTCAGTACCACTGATCGCTGCCAAATTGACAAAATAGTCAATGAACACAACATGTGGAGAATCACTTTAAGAAAGAGGGAAAGGCTCGGAAATTCTACAGTTGCCTTCAATAAATTTATTTTTTCTACTATTGGGGCCAACAGTGATGGAGGAAGAGGGAGAAAAGGGCAAAGTCTCTAGGAAAGTCCCTCATTGTAGACCGCTTAGATGTCTTAAACGTTGGGATCTCTCAAAGAACGTCCGTTGAAGCCATCTGGACAAAACCAAGAAATTGGCACCAAATATCCAAAACAAAACATGCATAAGTAGAATCAATAAGGAAAGTGCTAAAGGAACAAGTAACTCCAGAATAAACATTTGAAATTCTGCCTACAATTAACGAATGAGGCAAATGTAGTCTATGGAATTTGAAGATGAAGAGGGAAAATCCCCAAATCGAGAAAACTTACTTGTTAGTCAAAAATATATACAGTAGCACTGAGCAAAAGTCTTGAACTTAATTTGATAACTTCGGAAACGAAAAATCAGAAGCGGAAAGAATACAATGTAAGAGAAGGAAAGAGAGAGAAATCTTGGGAAAAATGGACTATTGGAACACATTTTAGTTCTACTACTACTACTACGACGACGAAGAATAGAAATTGAAAAACACGTGTCACCAAAAACAGCTCCATATTGGTATCAAAATGACGATTTTATCCTTGGGCGACCAAAAACCTTTAAACCTAAAATAGATTCCATTGAATAATAAGTTCAAGGAGGTATTAGTTACAAGAGATTTTCAGAATACCCAAAATTTAAAAATTAAAAGAGATTAGATATCTGAAACCAAAAGCTGAGCAAAAAAGTAAGAAAGAGGAGAAGAAAAACTCACCGGGAAGAAAGGAAGAAGAAGCAACGAAAAGAGTGGGAGACAATATCTTAGCTTTGATATGGAGAGAAGAAGAAGGTTGGGGAAAGTGTAAATCCACGTGCTGCTTGAAATTGGACATCTGGAATTTCGAAGCCCAATTTCATAGAAAGGGATTTCATAACTATATGAAACCTTATTATCTTAAATGTGCATAGTTTGTTAATTATCCGTCCAGTTCACGTTTTAGCTACAAATTTTATACCATTCGACTATTAGGCATTAAAAGAACATAATATTCCCTAAAAAAGGGCTAAAATTAAGGAGAGAATCTTGGTCTTAATTGATTCTACATTAAATTCAATTTTTAAAAAGGGAAAGGAGATTTCTCATTTGCGTATTTTTCTCTAGAACTACAATTCAAATTCTCGAAAAAAAAAAGAATGAACAATTCAAATTTTCGAGTTCCAACAACTCAAAGTTGAAAAAATCTGTTCTTCCATATATTTTCCACCATTAATAGCCATTAAAAATCTTGAAAGCTTTGAATTCAAATTTGGGTTTTCAAAAATCATTATTTGTTTGGATTGGGTGTTGTTGTATATAATTTGGAATATGTTTAGGAGTTTATATCTCAATTTTGAGGGGTTTTGGTGAAGATTAGACTTGGTTTTGACTGAATTTCAAATTCAAACTCGAAGAAGAAGAAGAAGAAGACATATTTCCAGAAATTATAGATAAATTATAGTTAAATTGTAGAATTGTAGATATATTGTAGATAAATTGTAGATGAATTGTAAATTGGGAAGACTAAAACTTCTACAAATCTTCTACAATTATGTCGAAAATGCCAATTATGCTACAATTGAAATGAGAATTTGGATATTAAAATTCAATGTATCTATTTTGTAGATATCTTGTAGATAAATTGTAGATTATTTGTATTCTGATTGTAGATGCATTATTTTCTGTTTTCACAAATCCAAAACGACTAAAGCTTCTACAAAATCTTCTGCAAAAAACAGTCTACAATTTATCTACAATTTTTCTAATTTGACTACAATTTGACTACAAAATATCTACAAATTCTGGAAATATGTCTTCTTCTTCTTCTTCTTCTTCTTCTTCTTCTTCTTCTTCTTCTTCTTCTTCTTCTTCTTCTTCTTCTCTTCTTCTTCTTCTTCTTCTTCGAGTTTCAATCGACTGTTTTAACCAGTAACCTTCAACCACTGCCAAAAAAAAAAAAAAGAGGTCAAAGAATTTCGAACTCTCTGCCATTATTATTTTCAATGGGAATTCAAGCGGTTCAATCAAAGAATTTAATATTTTCTTGTAAATCTGAAAATATGATATTCTTCGACGATAGTGGGCAGTTGGGGATAATCAACGAGAGGAAGCATAGGAGCATCGTGAGTTGTTGTGTGTGTTGTGAACAGTTGAGATGAAAGGAAAGAGAAAGTGGGAAGATACAGTCCTATAATCATGCATAATATAAATAAACCCTTAATTATATCCCTAATTTGAATTATGGTATATAAATGGTAATTTGGTATGCTTAAATATAATAAACACAAACCTTAAATATTGAGGGTAATAAGGTTTTATATATGGTATAGGTATATAAAAATCCCAAAGAAGAAACTCAGTTTAGGTTTTCATATTAAAGTATAAGGAAAACTACAACACGTGGCTTTATTTGTGGATGCAGGAAGTTAAATTAAAAAAGCAATACCAAAATGCCCTTAAAAAACAATAGCATTTCAGGATTGCCCTTCGTCGTACCTCACACCTTCACTTATTATATAGTAGAATATTCTTCATTGAAGCGAACTAATCAATGATAAGAACTATGTCAGAGATTGGGGCGAATTTATTTACTTTCTTAAGGTAGGGATATATTTGAACGAATAGTAGAACTAGGGATAGTTGTGAATAATTTTTTTTCCTTTTAAAAATAATAATAATAATATCCTTTTTCCAAGTTCTCATATATATATATATATATATATATATATATATATATATATATATATATATATATATATATATATATATATATANCGTGCATTCGAGGCTTTGAAAACCTCATTTTTAGTTTTCTCGATTTGCGTGAGCAGTCCGGGCGCATAGCCGAAAAGCTTTTATGTTGAACTATGTGAATTTTGTGAAAAAATTGATGAATTTTGATATTAATATTGTTAAAGTTGACTTTGGTCAACATTTTGGGTAAACGAATCCGGATCCGTGATGTGACGGTCCCGGAGGGTCCGTAGAAAAATATAGGACTCGGGCGAATTCCCGAAATCGAAATCCGAGGTCCCGAGTAATGAATTTTTGAAAGAAATTATTTTTCTGAAAATGATATGAAAATTTGAAATAAAAATGAGTTAGAAAATATAGGTATCGAGCCCGTATTTTGGTTCCGGCGCCTTGTACAGGTCTTAAATATGTGTTAAGCGCTTTTTGTGAAGTTTGGTCGAAATCGGACGTCATTTGACGTGTTTCGGACCTAAATATCTAAAATTGAGAGTTTATGAACTAGAATGAAAAATGATGATTTTGGAGCGTGATTCATTGATTTTGATGTTATTTTAGCGATTTGATCGCTCGACTAAGTTTGTAGGATGTTGTTGAGTTAGTGTGTGTGCTTGGTTAGGGGCCCCGAGGGTTCGGGGTGATTTTGTTTTAGAAATGTCAGCAGATTTTTCTGCAACTGTTGCTCGGAATTTTTGTTCTACACGATCACGGCCTGAGCCACGCGATTGCACTGCTTTGACATTTTCCTCTTCGCGTTCGCGGATCCCTCCCCGCGTTCGCATACACCAGTATCCCCTTTCTATGTGTTCGCGTACTCACTCAGGCGATCGCATAGGCCAAAGTTTGACCCCCCCCCGGTGACTTTCCTCTACGCGGTCGCATCAACCTTCACGCGGTCGCGTAGTGTCCGGCTTCCCTTCTCCGCGATCGCACTCCCTTTCTCGCGATCATGTAGGGTTAAATCCTTCAGTGATTTTAATGTTTAAAAACAGAACAGTAGCTCGGGATTTTTCACTATTTTCACACGAGCTCCTCACCCTAACACTCCGTAGGCGATTTTGAAGAGCTTCCTTCTCCGTAGCTTCTTAGGTAAGTGTTCTTAACTTCATTTCCTCTTAATTTCTTCCACTAATCAATAATTTCCTAGCCCTAAATCATGAAATCAAAGTAGAAATTGGGGTTTTGGGTAGAGTTAGGGCTTGGGGATTTTGGGTGATTCAACCTCAATTTGGGGTCGAATCTTGAAATAAATTATATATTTGAACTCGTGGGGTTATGGGTGAACGGGTCTTGGTTCGAACCTCGGATTTTGACCAAGCGGGCCCGGGGTCGATTTTTGGAATTTTGGGAAGAAAGCTTAGAAATTCATATTTAGGCATAGGGTTTAGTTTGTTTAGCTATTATTGATATTGTAAAGTTATTACTTCATAGATTTGACTGAGTTGGAGCCGAATTTGAGGGGTAAAGCTACACTAGAGGCTTGAGTTGAGTTTGGAGCATTCGAAGTAAGTGTTTGATCTAACTTTAGCTTGAGGGAATAGGATTAGAGTATTATTTGCTTATTGCTAAATGTTGAGTACAGTGTATAGGCATGATGACGAGTATCTATACATTGGTGTCGAGTATGACCGTGAGTCCTAAATTGTTAAATTATCGAATTCTTAATTGTTGTTTATGAGGAATTGGTTGAAAATCTTTAATACTAAGCCAGTAATTGTTGAGACTAAGTATGGAATTTTATCGTGTTAAGTAGAAATTGAATGAGTTTGTTATAGCTAGATCTCCCTTGTCGGGATAGTTTATTATAATATTTTTCCCCCCTTACTGGGATTGCTTTGTATTTTGTGTTGAAAGATAAGGGATCGTGTGGCATGCCGACCACGAGATATTATGATTGGGATCGTGTGGCACGCCGACCACGAGATATTATGATTGGGATCGTGTGGCACGCCGACCACGAGATATTATGATTGGGATCGGGTGGCACGCCGACCACTAGATATTATGATTGGGATCGTGTGGCACGCCGACCACGAGATATTATGATTGGCATCGTGTGGCACGCCGACCACGAGATATTATGAATGGGATCGTGTGGCACGCCGACCACGAGATGTTATGGAATGGGAACGTGTGGCACGCCGATCACGTAATATTGTGTAATGGGAGCGTGTGGTACGCCTACCACGTGACATGAGGGAATGGGACCGTGTTGCACGCCTGCAACAAGAGGAATTTGAACGAGTGAAAGTGGTTTGTTTTCCCTTATTCTGTGTTAGTATTATTCCTGATAGCCTGTTTTTATCCATTACCCCCATAAGCATGTTCCCTCCCAGCTATAATTGTTTACTTTTTGTTGTTATTTTGTTGTACTCGCATATATGTATATCTGCACAGGTTTATCTGGAGTCTGGTTCTAGCCTCGTCACCACTTCGTCGGGGTTAGGCCAGGCACTTACCAGCACATGGGATCGGTTGTGCTGATGCTACACTCTGTGCATCTTTTTGCACAGATCCAGGTGTTGGAGCAGCTTTTGAGTGGCAGTAGCATTCTGGGGGCGAGCTTTCAGTCCCGAGATTCCCGGGGTAGCCTTGCTGGCGTCCGCATGGCCGGAGTCTCTCCTAGTTTTTCTTCGTTTGTTATCCTTGTACCAGAACAAACATCGTTGTATTTTATTCCAGACTTTGTATTTAGCACTCTTTAGATGTTGGTGAGTTAGTGACACCAGATATGGGTAGCGTTGTATTTGAATTTCCACACTTGCTTTTAGTTATTCATGCTTTAATACTTCCGCTTTTATATTAATTGTCTCGTCTTTCTTTATATTGTTGGTGTGGTTAGGAGAAGTATTAAATTAACTGGCTTGCCTAGCTCCTATTAGTAGACGCCATCACGACTCCCGAAGGTGGGGAAATCCGGGCCGTGACAAGTTGGTATTAGAGCACCAGGTTACATAGGTCTCACAACTCACGGACAACCTCAGTAGAGTCTGATGGATCGGTATGGAGACGTCTGTATTTATCCCCCAGAGGCTGCAGAGTTAGGAAAATTTTCACTTTTGTTCTTTCTTTTCGTGCGATTCTGTTTCTCAAATATCGATTGAAATTCTACTATGTTCCTTCGTAGATGGCGAGAACACGCGCTTCCTCATCTACCGCTCAGCAGTCCGAGCCTCGAGTAGCAACCCCAGAGGCGGAGCCTCAGGTCGAGTTTGAGGAGTAGGTTCCAGCTCCAGTAGCTCCTATGGGCCCAGCTCAAGTCCCATAGGGGTTCATAGCCATCCCAGTTCTTCAGGACACTTTGGTCAGATTGGTAGGCCTTGTGGAGAGCGTCATTCAAGCAGGTTTGCTTCCAGGAGTTCAGCCAGCAATGGAAGGTCAGCCGGGTACAGTGGCTCAGGCCGGGAGTGAGATCACTTTTCAGGAGACGGCCAATGTGGGCCGCAGAGTTGAGGCGGTTCTGCCATATGAGGGCGGTCATAGGTCGGATAAGAGGCCCTGTCGTGCAGGATGATTCAACGGTACCTCATATGGAGGTAGAGGTTCTCATGGTAGAGGCCATTCTCCTAGTCCCTTTCAGACAGCTCCCCATGTCACTCATGGTACTTCAGGTGATCATTCAGGTCGAGGGGTCAGCCTCAGTTTCCTCAGCTGCAACATTCGTGTAGATGTTATGAGTGTGGTGAGTATGGACACAATAGGAGGGTTTGCCCGAGGTTGAGGGGTGCTCAGCCACAGCAGACGAGGTCTTGCCATGCTTGTGGTGACCCGGGGCACATTGTCAGGTTTTGCCCCCGAGTTTCGAGCAGCTCTCAGCATCAGAGATCTCGTGCGATAATTCAGGCCCCAGAGGTTCTACAGGCCGTCCAGCAAACTAGAGGTAGGGGTAGAGGTCATAGAGGTGGAGCTCAGACTGCCAGAGGTAAAGGTCAGTCAGCAACCGATCATCCCAGAGATGTGGTTCAGGGAGGTGGGGCCCAGCCCCAGTGTTATGCGCTTCTAGCTAGGCCAGAGGCTGAGTCGTCCGATGCAGTTATTACAGGTACCATTCTGATTCGTATTAGAGATGCTTCAGTGCCATTTGACCCTGGATTTATGTATTCGTCCGTGTCATCCTATTTTGCACCGTACTTGGTTACGCCTAGCGATGCCTTGAGTGTTCCTGTTTATGTATCTACACCAGTGGGTGATTCTATAGTGGTCAACCAAGTGCATCGTTCCTGTGTGGTAGTGTTTGAGGGTCTTGAGACCCGTGTTGACTTATTGCTCTTAGATATGGTGGACTTCGACGTTATATTGGGGATGGATTGGTTGTCCCCATATCATGCTATCTTGGATTGTCATGCCAAGACCGTGAACTTGGCTTTGCCAGATTTGCCCCGTTTGGAGTGGAGAGGAACTTCAGATTATTCGACTCGCAGTGTTATATCATATGTGAAGGCTCGACGCATGGTCAAGAAGCGGTGTTTAGCTCATTTGGCGTATGTTCGCGATTCCAGCGTGGAGGTTCCTTCTATTGATTCTATTCCTATTGTTCGAGAGTTCCCCGAGGTTTTCCCTCCAGACCTTTCGAGTTTACCGCCCGACAGGGATATTGATTTTTGTATTGATCTAGCTTCGGGCACACAGCCCATTTCCATTTTACCATATCGCATGGCCCCGCCAGAGTTGAAAGAGTTAAAGGAGAAGCTATATGATTTGCTTGATAAGGGTTTCATTAGACCCAATGTATCGCCTTGAGGTGCGCCGGTGTTATTTGTGAAGAAAAAGGATGGGTCGATGAGGATGTGCATTGATTACCGGCAATTAAACAAGGTGACGATAAAGAACAAGTATCCACTGCCGAGGATTGACGATTTATTCGACCAGCTTCAGGGTGCAAGGATGTTTTCAAAGATAGATTTGAGATCTGGTTACCAAATGGTATTCGGGTGGACCCGAAGAAGATTGAGGCAGTCAAGAACTGGCCTTGGCCAGCATCAGCTACAAAGATTCGGAGTTTCTTGGGGTTAGCAGGTTACTACCGTCGGTTCGTGGTGGGGTTTTCATTTATTGCAGCCCCTATGACCAGATTAACCCAGAAGGGTGCCCAATTTAGGTGGTCATATGAGTGTGAGGCGAGCTTCCAGAGGCTCAAGACAGCCCTGACTATGGCACCGGTATTGGTTTTGCCCACGGGATCAGGGCCTTATACCGTTTATTGTGATGCTTCCCGTATTGGGCTTTGCGTAGTATTGATACAGGATGGCAGATTCATAGCCTATGCTTCGAGGCAGCTGAAGATCCATGAGAAGAATTATCCAGTTCATGATCTAGAGTTGGCAGCCATTGATCATGCTTTGAAGATTTGGAGGCATTATCTATATGGTGTGACGTGTGAGGTGTACACGGATCACAAGAGCCTTCAATACTTGTTCAAGCAAAATGAGTTGAATTTGAGGAAGAGGAGGTGGTTGGAGTTGTTGAAAGACTATGACGTTACTATCTTATACCACCCGGGGAAGGCCAATGTGGTGGCCGATGCATTGAGTAGGAAGTCCACCAACATGGGTAGTCTTGCTTATATCCCGGTCAGCCAGAGACCGCTTGCTTTGGACATTCAGGCTTGGCCAATCGATTTGTGAGGTTAGATATTTCTGAGTCTAGCAGGGTGTTAGCTTGCACGGTTGCTCGATCGTCGTTGTTGGGGCGTATCCGTGAGCGGCAATTTGATGATTCCCATTTGTGTGTCCTGAGAGACACGGTGCAGGAGGTGCCAAGAAAGTGACCTTGGGATATGATGGTGTATTGCGATTGCAGGGGCGAGTTTGTGTGTCCAATGTTGATGGTATTCTGGAGTTGATCTTAGCGGAGGCCCATAGTTCTCGGTATTCTATTCATCTGGGTGCCGTGAAGATGTATCATGATTTGAGGCAGCACTATTGGTGGCGCAGAATGAAGAAAGATATTGTTGCATATGTGGCTCGTTGTTTGAACTGTCAGCAGGTTAAGTATGAGCATTAGAGGCCCGGTGGTTTATTTCAGAGGATTGAGCTTCCCGAGTGGAAGTGGGAGAGGATTACTATGGATTTTGTTACTGGACTTCCGATGACTCGAAAGAAGTTTGATGCTATATGGGTCATTGTTGTTAGGCTTACCAAGTCAGCGCACTTTATTCCTATTGCAGCCACTTATTCTTCAGAGAGGTTAGCCGAGCTCTACATCAGAGAGATTGTTCGCCTTAATGGGGTGCCGGTATCTATCATTTCTGATCGGGGTACGCAGTTTACCTCACACTTCTGGAGAGCAGTCCAGCAGGAGTTGGGCACCCAGGTTACATTGAGCATAACATTTCATCCTCAGACGGACGGACAGTCCGAGCGGACGATTCAGATATTGAAGGATATGCTCCGAGCCTGTGTCATCGATTTCAGAGGGCTCGTGGGACCAGTTCTTGCCTTTAGCAGAGTTTGCCTATAACAAAAGCTACCAGTCCAACATTCAAATGGCTCCATATGAGGCATTGTATGGTAGGCGATGTCGGTCTCCAGTGGGATGGTTTGAGCCGGGAGAGGCTCGGCTATTGGGTACAGATCTAGTTCAAGAGGCCTTGGATAAGGTCAAGATCATTCAGGACAGACTTCGGACACCTCAGTTTAGGCAGAAGAGTTATGCAGACCGCAAGGTCCGAGATATTGCTTTCATGGTTGGTGAGCGAGTGTTGCTCCGACTGCGCCTATGAAGGGCGTGATGCGATTCGGAAAGAAGGGCAAGCTTAGCCCTAGGTTCATTGGACCATTTGAGATTCTTGATCGTGTGGGAGAGGTGGCTTATAACTTTCCTTGCCGCCTAGCTTGTCAGTCGTGCATCCAGTTTTTTATGTATTCATGCTTCAGAGGTATCACGACAATCCAGCCCACGTGTTAGATTTCAGCACTGTCCAATTGGACAAGGATCTGTCTTATGAGGAGGAGCCAGTGGCTATTTTAGACAGGCAGGTTCGACGATTGAGGTCGAAGAGTTTTCCTTCAGTGTGTGTTCAGTGGAGAGGTCAGCCTCCAGAGGCATCGACCTGTGAGTCCGAGTCTGATATGCGGAGCCGTTATCCTCATCTATTCCCCGACTCAGGTACTTCTTTCTTTTGTCCGTTCGAGGATGAACGGTTGTTTTAGAGGTGGAGAATGTGACGACCCAAAGGGGTTCATCACCGGATTTCTTCCTTTTTCGTGCTTTTGAGGCTTTGAAAACCTCACTTTTAGTTATTTCGATTTGCGTGCGCAGTCCGGGCGCGTAGCCGGAAAGCTTTTAAGTTGAAATATGTGAATTTTGTGAAAATTTTGATGAATTTTCATATTAATATTGTTAAAGTTGACTTTGGTCAATATTTTGGGTAAACAGACCCGGACCCGTGATGTGAAGGTCCCGGAGGGTCCGTAGAAAAATATGGGACTTGGGAAAATTCCCGAAATCGAAATCCGAGGTCCCGAGCCCGAGTAATGAATTTTTGAAAGAAATTGTTTTTTCTGAAAATGATATGAAAATTTGAAATGAAAATGAGTTAGAAAATATAGGTATCGGGCCTGTATTTTGGTTCTTGCGCCCGGTACAGGTCTTAAATATGTGTTAATTGCTTTCTATGAAGTTTGGTCGAAATCGGACGTCGTTTGACGTATTTCGGACCTAAATATCTAAAATTGAGAGTTTATGAAACTAGAATGAAAAATTATGATTTTGGAGCGTGATTAAGTGATTTTGATGTTATTTTAGCGATTTGATCGCTTGATTAAGTTCGTAGGATATTGTTGAGTTAGTGTGTGTGCTTGGTTAGGGGCCCCGAGGGCTCGGGAGTGATTTGGAGGTGGTTCGGGGTGATTTTGTTTTAGAAATGTCAGTAGATTTTTCTGCAATTGTTGCTCAGAATTTTTGTTCTACGCGATCGCGGCCTCAGCCACGCGATCACACTGCTTTGGCATTTTCCTCTTCGCGTTCGCGGATCCCTCCCCGCGTTCGCATAGACCAGTATCCCCCTTCTACGCGTTTGCGTACTCGCTCACGCGATCACATAGGCCAAAGTTTGACCCCCCAGTGACTTTCCTCTACGCGGTCGCATCAAACTTCATGTGATCGCGTGGCGTCCGACTTCCCTTCTCCGCGATCGCACTCCCTTTCTCACGATCACGTAGGGTTGAATCCTTCAGTGATTTTAATGTTTAAAATAGAACAGTAGCTCGGGATTTTCACCATTTTCACACGAGCTCCTCACCCTAACACTCCCTAGGCGATTTTGAAGAGCTTACTTCTTGATCACGCCCAAGTATATCCTCTAAATAGGATTCTGCGGACGCTGCAAGTAAAACTGAGTATTACGCATAGGGTCGAAACCACAGAGAGTCAACCTATCAACTGCTACCTTTAGACCCACTAAATTCTTTAGAACCAGCTTCCAAAGACTTTTGAATCACTGTTTGAGGTTTCTTTATGAACTAAAGTTGTAGAAAAATAACAAGCTATAACTAATAACTAAGATTGTAGACAAATATGAGAGACAAGCTAAGGTAATGACTTCCCCTATTGATGGAATCCCTTCTGTTTATGCTTCATACAAATTTACCGACTCACTTTACTAATTATGAACACTCACCTCACCATAACTCTCTCCCGAGCAATCACAGTACTATACTATTGCACTCTCCCGAAATACACTAGCTAGCTTTAATTAGCACAGGTCACTTAAGATTACACCCAAGGCTTAGTTATTCCTAATCCCGCCTTTAAACCCGCAGATATAGATTCCTCTTATTACTTTAGGA
>MU754340.1:11563-41034 GCA_026770625.1 Nicotiana glauca
AGCCCAATTCGTTTTGTTTGGGTTTTAGGGGGAGGGGGGTGGGGGGAGGTGTTCCGGCTCCCTAAGGTTGTCCAAAGAAAAATGGTTGACCATAAGGTGTTTGCTTAAGTGCCTGAATGAATTATTTATCTCTGTGAAGTATTTTTCACCTGTCATATTGATTCAAGATGGTTAAAATAGCTCACTTTGACTACATGATTGCACTTTCTTTGGACCGTATTTGAGTTGTTCATTGTCCAATTGAGAATATCTATCCTTTAGCTGTTTCGGGTTAACTGAAACTTCGAGTATACACTGCCATTGTCTGAAATCTGAAATGGAACGTTGTTTTACGGCCACTACAAAAAAAAAACTGAAATTAGCTACGAACATCGTCACTAATTCGTCGCTAAAATGCTCGTAGCTAACAGAATCTTTTGATAATCTGTCGCTAATCCGTCGCTAAATGAGATTAGCGACGGATTTTTCTATTTAGCTACAGAATTTGTCCGTCGCTAAATCCTGATTTTTTAGTAGTGGACTAAACCTCAACATGATCTCCATGCAGAACATAAGCATATGTTTAAGAGTTGGGATAGTACACATATATAATAGTTCTATGACTTCATAACAATTCGTAATGAATCAGAAATAAATTACACGAGTCTCAAAGTAGTTGAGGTCGGATACATGAACTATCTGTATCCTTTTGTGTACAATTTATTATATCTTAAGGTAAGCTGAATTAACATCGGTTATACTCTACGTATAAGCAGAGTTAAAAGTGCAGAAGATAATAAACCGAAAAACCATATTAACAAATTATGTGGGACAGTATATACTAGCTAGTCTTACACTTCCACACCCTTAGCCTTCAAGCGGTGGAAAAACACCTACATAAGCTTCTACTTCTGAAACCCCATATATAGTCAAAATCCTAATTCTTCTTGTCGTCCGTCCACAAGTTAGTTTCTAGAATCCTTCACCTACATATTAGTACGGAGCTTCCTCAGTATTATCACCTAATAATCATTTCATAAAACGATTACACGTGTTAATACATACATAAATATACTAACATGACAAATATATTCCTAATTAGTTGATATCACTTCTATAAAAAAAAATTCTTCCATTGTGCCCTAATTCACTACTAAAAAAGGGCCAATTTCCGACGGAAAAAAGTAGTCGGAAATTTCCGACGGAATTAGTCGGAAAATACATAAAAATTTATTTTTCAATTTTTGCTAATAGTTATGACTAATATTTCGTCTATATCGGTCGTAAATTCGAAAAATTCCGCGCCACTATTAGCAACCAATTCGGTTGAAAATAATTTTTTTTTAAATAAAAAAATAGCGACCGATTCGGTCGGAAATTTTTAGTAAAATGAGTTTGACTGCTCTGACCAAATTACCACCGAATAAGTCGGAAATATTATTTTAAAACCCTACCAGCGTACTTCTTTCTTTTCCTTTCCCTCTTTTCTTCCTTCTCTTTTCTCTCTCTCACTCGAATTTCCCCCACCCAAACCCACTGCTGCCACCAACCAACGGCACCGCCGGCACCGCTGAAGCTCCGTCGAGACTCCGTCTCCACTGCCACCAACCTGCTGAAGCTCCGTCTCCACTGCCCGGTAAGTTCTCTTTTAAATTTTTTATTAAATCACATCAGATTTGTGTGTCACTAATTTTTTATTAAGATGCCAAAAGTTTATACGAAACTAGAGAGACAATTGGGGACCCATTCTGATCCTTTCTTGTGCATTGCTACCTTCTGCAGTTGTCCATATTATCCATCTTTTTTGTTTTTGCAATTTGCACACTCCTTAACAATATATTTTATGGAATTAATTATACTAATATTTGTTTAAACTATTTTTTATCTCTATTAACTGTCGCACTTAATTAACAATCACCAGTTAGAACAGTAAGAGCAGATTTGAGAAAAATACTACTCCTATTAGATGGTCTTTTTTAAAAATGTCAAACAATTTAAAACAAATTCAGTTTGTCAAAACGACTAATTTTGAGAACGAGAGAAGTATACTAAATAAGAGGCGTTACAGGCCTGGAACAGTGGTTTTTCGAGAAATTAGGTGCCTTCAGAAGACATGGAATCCTCTTATTCCAGCTGCTCCTTTCATCAGACTAGTAATATTTTGTTACTGTCTCTCAGAACTTAACATGTCGATGTTGTTTTGCTATTGCCCTTCTTTTTTTTTTGTTACACACATGATGATTATGTGCTTACTCAAAAGGGATAAAATTTGAGCTTATCAGCTACATGATTAGATTAAATAGGGGAAACTCCAAATATATCATAGCTTGATTTTGTGCTTAGTTACCATGTGATTTGGCTAAAATGGGAGAATGAAGCTTGAAGCTGAAGCCGAATAGTTGTGGTTGTCTTATTTAATGTAGATTGCAATGAGTATATGTGACTTATTGTTGCACTAGCACTAGCGAGGAAGCTAATGTTAGGGGTTTCAAGGGGCAGGAGTTAATTGATGAGTATTAGTGAGACTAATGTTAGCACTTTTAGCATGTCCAATCTATTATGAGAAGGGCCAATCTATTATCAAAGTGATATTTCTCTTTTCAATAACACACAACTAACTTGCTCTAAAATATGAAGAAAATAGTTTACATGTGATGATAATTAAGCATAAAATTATCATGTGTACCTTCTTTATTTTAGTTCTACTCTATTTACTAATTGCCAGAGATTAAGCATTCCTGTTTTCCATTTTAACTTTGTTACTTTCATGCTTTTCTAGAGACTATATATTTAAATAAAGTTGTGCATGCCGGAATGATAAAACCTAAAAATAAAGTTGCTACTTGACTTATTTGGTTTCTTTAGTCGTTTATTTATTTTATATTTATTGTCACTTGTTGTATTATTTATTTTATATTTTATTATTATTATATTACAGATATGACATCTAAGGGGAAGGAAAAAATGAAATCTAAGAAGAAAATCGATTTGATAGTTATAATCGATTGATAATCGTCCCCCACGAGGATGGGTAAGAAGGTTCTTATACAAATTTTTATGTTTTGAACGGCATTTAGATATGTTAACATTAAGGAGTATTAATTTGCAATTAAAAGGTGTTTATTAATTATATATATTTTAACTTTAATGCAAGTTTTTCCCATCCTTTCAAGCTACACATCTGGTTACAGATTCTATGAAGCCATTTTATAATGAGCCGTGGACTTTTTGGGGAAAGACATCGTACAATATCAGAGAGCAAATGTGAAACTAATTTAGTGTAAAAATTAATTATATTTATTAATAATTATCGTCTTCATCTAATGTTGCTTTTTTTATATTGCAGACAAGATGTACATTGTATCCTCAGCATCAAAATACAATAAATAGTATTTTCTAGAAGAAAGTTGCTATAAGGATTAAAGATACTATGTGCGCTGTTCAAAATCCAGTAAAATATCGAAATAGTTAAGAGAAGATGTCTCGGATAAACTTCTTGAGAAATAGAATACCCCAGAATGGAAGGCAAAGAGTGAACAAGCAAAGGCAAACCGTGCCTCTAAAAAAGGTGGCTCGTTGCACATAGGAGGTTCGATTATTTTTTAGACACATAAACTAAGAATGGTAATTATTTATAAAAAATTTCTTAGTTTTATGAATAAAATTTTACGTTTGTAAAGTCTAACTTATACTTTTTCTTATGAAGGAAAAGGAAAGAGGGTGAGATGTAAGTTACAGTGAGGTCTTTGAGGAGTTGCATAAGAAAAAGAAAAAGGATGGCACAAGGGAACACTGGGTGGAGACATGTGCATCAGACACATATGTAAAATTCTAACTTTATAATTATTTATGGTTTATTAATATTAGTTTATTTACATAATAGTTATGTTTTTCATTTCATGAAGATTATCGTAAAAGGTTGGAAGAATGGCAACAAACTCAGCCTCCTTTAACTCAACCAACACCTGATGATATGGCTTCATTGTGGACAGAGGTAACGGGTTGAGCAAACAAAGGCAGAGTCTACGGACTAGGAGTACATCGACCTACACGTCATCCAGACCTACTCTTAGCAATTCTTCTCCTCTAAATTAAGAACATATGGAAGATATGAGAAACGAAATTCGTGGATTGCAGCAACAATTGGGCTCCCAATACGGAACATTTATTAAGATGCAGAAATTCATGCGTAAACATGGCCATGGTTTATCTGATGATGAGGATGAACAAATTGAATCTGATGTGTAGTAGCTTCGTTGTGATGTTTTGGTTGATCGATAAACTTGATTGTGAGGGACAACATTATGTATTGCTTTTAAACTTTAATATGGGCTGCTATTTGGATGTTTTTATGCCCAAAATTGTTAGGTTTAAATGTTGGTATTGTTGGTTTAAGTTGTGTTAATGGTTGACGTTGTTGGTTTAGAATTTGTTAATATATTGTTAATTTAGATGGTGTTAATGTATTATTAATTTAGATAGTGTTAATGTATTGTTGGTTCGTATTATTGTACTATTGTATCGTTGGTTTGTATTTTTTTTTTTGTGATAGTTTGACAGGTGGTGTAGCTTAAAATTGGACAGAATTCTGCTTAGTTTTGTACAAAATTCCGACTTAAACGGTCGGAAAGCTCCCCAGAGTTAACAATAATTGTCAGATTTTCGACTGATTTGGTCGGAATTTTTTTAAAAAAATTAATATTCAGAATTTTTTCACAGATTCTGTCGGAAATTAAATAAAATTTAATTTTTAATTATTAATTTCCTACAGATTCGGTCGGAACTTTAAAAAAAATTAATATTCAACAGATTTCGATGGATTCTGTC
Organism: Nicotiana glauca; assembly: GCA_026770625.1. Taxonomy (NCBI): domain Eukaryota; kingdom Viridiplantae; phylum Streptophyta; class Magnoliopsida; order Solanales; family Solanaceae; genus Nicotiana; species Nicotiana glauca. The sequence continues at coordinate 16,370 of MU754340.1, forward strand.
GGAAAATAAATAAATTTTAATTTTTAATTATTAATTTTCCTTGTATTATTACGACCGATTCAGTCGGTAAATTCCGACCACTTTAGTCGGAAAGGTCAATTATTTGGTAGTCTGATTTTTTCAAAATTCGCAACTACTTTAGTCGAAAATCACCGACGGATTTGGTCAGAAATTATTTTCTGACCAATGTTTTTCCGACCGACCAAATTCGGTTGGAAAGTAGTCGGAAATTCGTGATTTCCGACCGAATTCCAACTGTTTTGGCTGTCGAAAATCTACCATTTCTAATAGTGCTATCTTTAGTTTTGCTTGGATTTCAAGAAATTGTAGGTATTTCCAAACCATTTTCTTCCATGTGATTTTAGGTCTACCTCGTCCCCCTTTTAGCACCATCATTCACCATGCTTTCGTACCTATGTACCGGTGCATTTGGAGGTCGACGCGGGCAAACCACTCTAAGCAACCTTCTTTCGTTTCTATTAAAGTAGCTAGGTGCCAAAAATATGATAAACGATAATAAAAAAAATCATAACAATTTTCTTCATCGTAGTTACAACAAGCCAACAACTTAATATTATGGCAAGTCATTGCTGAATATTCATTTAATTATGTCTCAGTGCAATTACTTCCTTCAATATTACATGAAATAAAACTCGTAGTTGTAGAAATTACAAACTTTCGTTTCAAACATAGTTAAGTTAATCATGAGACACTGAGTTCTGATAATCTTCTTCCGTACAATCAGATTTACAACTATATGAGCTTCCACTTCTTGGAGAAATGTTATCTTGAAAACATTCATCATGAGGTATATCTTGCCCCCTTTTTCTTAGTTGATCAAGCTCAGCTGCCACCTCTTTCATGCATGGCCTTCTCCGTGCATTATAATTTAAGCATCTATTGGCAAGCTTAGCCACAGCAAGAATCACTTTTTCATCCTCAAGGTCTTTTATAATTTCAGTGTCTAAAATCTCAAAAATGAGATTTTGTTTCAATAATAATGTAAAGCGTTTGACCAAACCTGGATCTTCTATTATGTTTGAAGAGACAACTCTTTGGCTTGTCAGAAGCTCTGCAAGAACTACACCAAATGCATAGACATCACATTTTTCATTGAGTTGACCAGATCGAAAATATTGTGGATCCATGTAACCAAATGTACCCCCTACTAGTGTTGTTAAATGAGTCTTGTCAACGGACAATAATCTCGAAAGTCCAAAATCAGAAACCACTGCTCTTAAATTATCGTCTAATAATATGTTGCTTGATTTGATATCTCTGTGAAGAATGGGAGTAGAAGCACATGAGTGCATGTAAGAAAGGGCCCATGCTACTTCCGCAGCAATTCGCAATCGATGGTCCCACGATAGTAGTATTGTTGATGGTTTTGAGACAGCAGAATCAAAATTGTGACTAAGGTTTCCATGAATATGGGATGACAAGGTTCCATTAGAGATGTATTCATAAACCAATAAAGGAATTTCAATTTCTAAACAACAGCCAAGTACCTGTCAGAAATAGTAAATTTTAATATTACTCTCCTTTTTATTTATGTGGCGTATCTTGTTTGGGCACAGTTTAATAACAAAAGAAAGACTTTTGGAATCTACTGTCTTAAACATGCCATGAGATTTACGTAGTTATAAAGGCATGCTATTAACGTAAAATGAGAACTTTAACTTAGATTTTCAAATATAGAAAGTTGTCATTCCTTTTCGAACAAACTAATAAGAAAATAATGCCAAAGTAGAATGGAACAGTAAAAGTGTGATTTGATGCTGGGTTCATTTGTCTTTTGAGTTATCCTACGTGTTTAAAGTTTGGTCTATTGAGTAATTTTACAGTGTTCAGCAATTAAAGTTTATGTAAATAGTTGTTTAAAAGCTGTTGTAGTAGCTATATATATATATATCAAGTCTAGTGTGTTGTTTTGTTAGAGTGGAGTATTTCCAATATTATTAGTGTGTTTTACGTTTATCTCTCCATTTTCCAGGCCTTATAAATTTTTTATCCTTCTCTTCTTCCATAATTTGAAGCAAGAGCCTAGTTTAAATCTTAAAGCAGTACCTTGACAATGTGTCTGTGATTTATCTGGGAGAGAATAAGTATCTCATTTATAAACTGTTCAATTTGATCTTGATCCATTTTATTGGACTTCTTCACAGCAATAATGCTTCCATCTGATAACATTCCTTTGTAGACAGTACCAGCCCCTCCTTTTCCAAGAATTCGACTTTCACTGAAATTGTCTGTTGCTTTCTCTAACTCCTCTTTTAAAAAGAGCTTTAACAAATAGCCACCACTACTTTCTTCTCTAAAGGAAATACGTTGTCGCAAAAGCAATCCACCGTTCCTCTTGAAAAACTTTTGTTTAGCTTTCTTTTCTTCCCTCTTCTGAAGCCTTTTGCGTAGCCACATACAAACTGCTATCAATATTACAAAAGTAACTGCTGCTACAACACCTGCTTATGAGAAAACCAATTTCATACAAAAAAAAAAAACATAAGTCTATTTCTCGAACACCCTGAACTGGTTCTCCTCCTATTTTCCATAATTTTCCAGGACCTTTTGTAATTTTAAAACTTAGATTAAGATAACTGAGCTTCTTAGTCTTTTTTAAAACATGAAAAGGATAATGAATCTATCAGATAGTTCAAGGAGTAATGTGTCTCAAATAAAAAGTTATGGAAAGTATAATTTACTTAACATAGAAAATAGGAGAACCAAAAAAAAAAGGACAAAGAAGAGAGTTATACGATACCTAAGGAGAGTTGTATAGTCAGCACGTGTTTCACATTATTACTTGCCTCACAAAAGAAGCCGCCAGGAGTATTAATACAGCGAGTGTTATTGGGACATGAATGCTTCCATTTTTGACTTGCACACTCGTTGATGTCTGTGGAAATTACCATTAAATCAAAGAAAGTAAGAAAGAGATACAAACACAATGAATGGCTCAAAGTTCTTTGATCTCGTTATCAACAAGCTTGATCAATGGTCTAATTTTACGCTTGTCTTTACGTCAAGGGGTCGTTTGGTATGGTGTATTAGATAAACTAATACATGCATTAACTTTGTGTATTAATAATACATTGTTTGGTAGGGTGCATTAGCTTTGTATATTAATAATACATTGTTTGGTAGACATTTTGAACTCATGCATTACTTATGCAAGCATGAGTTATACATCATATTTGGTATTATCCTATGAATAACTAATGCATAGAAAACAATAGTATTAGCAATGCAATGGGTTTTAATGCATGCATTAGCTTAGTTAAAGACAAAATTATCCTTCAAAATTTATGCTTGATTAAAATATGCTAGTTAGTGTATTAATACAAGTTCAAAATAATTCAAATAATGAGAAATAAAATTATATCCCTAGTAAATAAATAAATTCTTAGCATATTTTCCTTTTTATAAATAAATATTTTATTTTATTTTACAATATAGGCAGACAAATAAAATATTTTTTTAAACCTTTTCATATAAAAATATTTCTCAACATATGTTTCTTTTAAAAAGCTAGAGTGTGGACTAGTTTTGAGGGCATTTTTGTAAACAAATAATTCTTTTAGAAATTGTGCAACGTTTTAATACATCAAACCAAATAATGGATAAGAAATATGTTAGCATAACTAATACCAGCATAACTAATACCAATATTATTAATACACCTTATTCAACATTGTTCTTATGCACTCTACCAAACAACCCCTAAGGGATTAGGAAGGGGGAAGAAGGTAAGACGATGTGGGAATTGAACCCTCAGCTATTATGTGATAAATTCTCACTGGTACCACTAAGCTACAAGCCTTGGTTGTAGTTATATGTTTCTTGCAATTAGTGAAAAAAAGATTTTTATTCATAATTTTAGGTCACTTAAAAGATAACTACAAGTAATTATTCATAAAGAGTGAGATTAGTTACTTCAAAAATAAAACATGTTACCTGCTAAAAAAAGCTAAAAATACACCAGTGGTGAAAAATATTCTGACATTGTAATTCCCTCTATATCATTTTATGTATCTTAGTTTGATTGAACAAGAAGTTTAAAAGTATAAGAAATACTTTTGAATGTTGTTATTTTAAACAAAAGGTGTATATATCATGCCAAAAGTATCTCTTGAATCTTGTTGTCTTACCCATTCTATTTCATTCCTTTAAATGAGTGTTATTAAGGGTTATAAATATGAATACTGGAATTAAAAACTTTACTAAACATAGAAATCAGGATCTAGTTACTAAGCTATAAGTTTGTCTAAACCTAGTAGCTTTTCCTTAGAACCTGTATGTGTGAAAAACGCTCTAAATGAATACAAATAATAAATCCAAGATCCAGTAAACTAGATAACATACAGCAGAATCTTAAATTCGTACTTGTAAAGTTCATATCATGGATCTGTCTCAGATAGAAATGTGACGTTCTCTTTGAAATAGATTAAAAAGAAAGACCCATAAATTAAAATGGAGGGGGTAATATATAAGTTTGTATTGGTCTAAATTTGGCGACCTGGTAATAGTAGACAAACGGGATCAAGGACGGGGTCAACCACAGTGTGCTAACAGGGAGCCGTAATCAAAAGGAATGTTGTCAAGGACGAGCAGCTGAAGTGAAGAAATAACGGTAGGATAGGTTCAGATATGGACACAAGGAATATTCCTTATTTTGTACTTTTTAGGGTTTCTTGGAGATATCCTTTATAAATAGTAAGAGATAGAGAACAAAAAGAGATCTTCACTTTTTCGGAGAGATATACATTGTAAAAGGTTGACTTGAAAGAATCTACGCAAAGTTATCTTGTTCATTGATTATATTATTGAAGTGCATGATATTTGGCCCTTAACCACACGATCCAAAAGGTTAACTACATCTCTTTTCACGTTGCCGTCAGGAGAATCAATCATCCAAACTATATAATAATTGGGTGGTAGATTCCTTCTTATTATATTTATTGTTATTCTCTATATTTATTGCACATTTATGTCACGACGTTTACTAGCATTCATTGAATATAAATGTGTTGTTTAACGATAACAAACGTCGCTTGTCACTCTGATTCCCTAACATATTTAATCTAGAATTTATTATTTTTAACTAAGATTCACCCTACATCTCATTACTAATTAGTTTAATTAGGAGGTTCTATACTTTTTGGTCAAACAATTTGGTGTCGTCTGTTGGGAGTTTTTTAGGTAAAATTTTAGTTTCTTCTTGATTATAAAGAAGGGACAACCATCTTTTCCTCGTTGCACGAACTGACAATGGCAGGAAAAGGAGATGAAAGACAGAAAGCAATTATGGGTGTCATTACCAACATCTTAAACACCATTAATGAAGATGACAGAGGAGACGATGAGAATGTAACACCAAATGCTACACCTAAGAGCGAGGTCACAAAATAGAGGACTGCATAGCCCTACGACTTGAAGTAGTGAACATGTTGAACCAAGGGCGCCTAAAGGAGTTGATGAGCGGCCGATGACAAGCCAACTTCGGCCGCGGATGAGAACAACATCAAGGCCCTCCAAAGTCGCCCTCTCCTGCCCACACCATTCAAATGATCATCGGTAGAGGCGACGAAATATCAATCAACCACATAAAATTTACCACCGCAGACAAGCTAAAGCGGCCAATCACCCATGATCGGTATGATGACCTCGGAGAAAGTATCATCTTCGATAAGTCAGATACCAATAGTTTGATTTTTCCTCACTCCGATGCTCTTGTCATTACTTTACGTATTTCAGATACTGATGTTAAAAGGATAATGGTAGATGACGTAAGCGGCGCATGTATTATTCACCCTCTAGTGCTTGCACAAATGTGACTCGAGGATAAGATAGTACCACAGTGCATAACACTAACGGGTTTTAACAATGCGGTCGAACAAACCTCGGGAGAAATAACTCTACCCGTTCTGGTCGGGGCGTCACCCTAGAAACAACGTTCCATGTCATGAACCAGGACACAACTTGCAATGCAATCATAGGACAATCGTGGATACACGCCATGAGGGCTATTTCGTCCAGTTTATTATCAAGTAATCAAGTTTCCTACCCCATGGGGTATATTCAGCATCTGGGGCGAATAACACACAGCCCAAGAATGCTACCGCATCGGCCAAAATGCACATTCACTCAACATCTGAAAGGAACAAGCTTAGATGCATAGAAATTATCAAAGTTGGGGTCTAAACTCGACGATCAGAAAGACGTTATCAAGGACCCTAACATCGTGGAAGCCACGAGATCAATAGTAGAAAATCTCGATCCTGTCCAACTAGATAGCAACAACAGCAACAACAACAAAAAGGTGTATATAGGCCATAAGCTCTCCGAACCAGGTAAATTTCATGAGTTTTTAATCAATAATGCCGATCTGTTTGTTTTTTCCCACGCAAATATGCCAGGTATTCCGAAAGATGTTGCAACACATAAGTTGAACGTCGATCCCTTATACCCCCTAGTGAGACAAGGAATAAGAATATTCAATGTCGCAATCAACGAGGCCCTCAGCGAGGAAGTGGATAAACTACTCGCTAATGACTCCATCCGAGAATCGAAATATCCTAAATGGGTCGCCAATGTATGGTGCAAAAGAAAAATGAGAAATGGGGATGTGCGTGGATTTAACGGACCTAAACAAGGCCTTCCTGAAGGACTCTTTTCCCTTTTATCATATCGATCAGCTCATCGACGCAACAACAAGACACGAGTTGTTGAGCTTCTTGGATGCCTACTCGGGTTACAACCAAATCCTCATGGAGGAGGAAGACCAAGAAAAAACCACGTTCATCACCCATCAAGGAACATATTATTACAGAGTCATGCCATTTGGGTTGAAGAACGCAGGGGCGACCTATCAAAGGTTTTTCATCAAGATGTTCAAGGATCAACTTGGCAAAACAATGGAGGTTTACATCGATGACATGTTAGTCAAATCAAAAAAGATGGAAGACCACATCGACCACCTGAAATAGATTGTGATGACCCAAAGGGTCATCACTTGTTTTTAATTGAATTCTGTGTTCATCACCTTGATTTGTGTGCGCAGTTCGGGCGTGTAGCCGGAAATCTTAAATATAAAAATCTGTGAAAAATGCCAAGTTTTGATTATAAAATGAATAAATTTGACTTTGGTCAACATTTTAGATAAATGGACCTAGACCCGTGATTTGACGGCCCCGGAGGGTCCATAGAAAAATATGGGACTTGGGCGTATACCCAGAATCGAATACCGAGGTCCTAAGCCTGAGAAATGAATTTTTAAGTAAAATTGTTTTCCAAAATTGTTTAAGGAAATTTGAAATGAAATTTGATTAGAAAGAAATGGTATCGGGTCTGTATTTTGGATCCGGTACCCGGTATAGGTCTTATATATGGTTTAAGTCATTCCTATAAAATTTGGTTAAAAGAGGACGTCGTTTGACGTCATTCGGACTTGAATTGCTAAATTTGAAACTTGATGAAGTTTGAGAAAAATTCTTGGTTTTGAGGTTCGATTCATTATTTTTGAGGTTATTTTGGCAATTTTATTGCACAGATAAGTTCGTATGATGTTGTTGAGTTAGTATATATGTTTGGTTAGGAGACCCGAGGGCTTGGGTAGGTTGCGGAAGGTTTCGGACTTACAAAATGTTGCAGGTTTTTCAGCTGTTGGATTTTGATGCCTCCTTCATCGCGTTCGCGGGAGTACCCATGCGAACGTTATGTGTAAAATTTGACGCAGGGAAATCCCGCGAATGCGTAGCCCAGGTCGTGAACGCGAGCAATGAGGGGTCATCCCTTCGCGAACGTGAGCCTGGCCATGCGAACACGAAGGCCAAAGTGGGCCTAGGCAGGGGTGGGGTAAATACTCTACGCGAATGCGACGCTCGAGTTGTTCCTTCTTCGCGAACGCGAGATGTTGTCCGCAAATGCGAAGGCTTATGTAGCCTGACCCATCGCGAGCACGAAGGGTCTGTCGTGAACCCGATGCACATTTTTGCCCAGCGATTTTTAAAAAGCCAAAAACAGAACACTTTCGGGATTTCTTAAAATTTCAAAAAACATCTTCTCTTAGGCGATTTTTGAAGAAATCCTTTACCATAATCTCTTGGGTAAGTAATCTTTAACTTATTTTCTTCCATTTTCATCAAACATCTATTGGATTTCTAGGCTTAAAATATGTGATTAAGGGTAGAAAATTAGGGATTTGGGTAGAGTTAGGGCTTTTTGATTAATTGTGATTTAGACCTCTTTTTGGGGTCGAATTCTGGAAATAATTATATATTTGGGCTCGTGGGAGATGGGTGATTTAATTTTGGTTCGAACCTCGTGTTTTGACAAAGCGGGCCCGGGGTCGATTTTTGGATTTTTGGGAAGAATGATTTTAAAGCTATAATTAAACATTGGAATTCGAATTGTTTAGCATTTATTGATGTTATGAAGTCATTTATGTTTAGATACTGTTGATTTGGAGCCGAATTCGAAAGGAAAAGCAGTGTTCGAGGCTTGAGTTGGCCGTGGAAGTTCGAGGTAAGTGTTTGGTCTAACCTTAGCTTGAGGGATTAGGAGTTGTGTCCTATCTTCTATTTGCTTCTTTTTGAGTACTACATATAGGCATGTTGACGAGTATCTATACGTTGGTGTCAAGTATGACCGTGATTCTTATATTATTATTTTCATGATTTCGTTGTATTATCCATGCTCTAGAGGTGATTTCTACCTGTTATGAAAAGTTTGTGGGAGGAATTATGACCTATAAACATTGTAGAGCGTCGGCTCCAGTGGTATAGTGAATTGTGAAAGTATATGTGATAATTGAAACTATAGAGCATTGGTTCGAGTTGCAAAGTGAATTGTGAAGTAAAAGTGAGAAGGAGAAGAGATTATTATGTTTCCCCCTTTCCGGACTATTGTTGAGTTGTGGTTCCCTGGCATTGTGTTCTTAATTGATATTACAGATGCTTAGGTTAATGGTTCTTTGTGTCGAGTAAGGACTATAGTTATAGCTGAGATAGTCAGGTGTTGCAATAGGTTTGGTTATAGTTGTGGTAGTTAGATGTTGGAATAAGTGTGGTTATAGCAGTTCTCCCTGCCGGGACGTAATTACTTATGCTGTCGATTCCCTTGCCGGGATAGTGTAGACCTTATTCATCCCTTGTCGGGACTCTTGTCATAATTGTAAATATTATATATGGATCGATTTGTACAATGCAACAATATTATATATGGATCGGGTTGCACGCCGCAACAAAGATATAATAAAATGGGAGCGGGTGGTACGTCTACCACAAGACAAGTAAAATGGGAACGGGTGGCACGCCTGCCACGAGATATGAAAAGAAAGTGAAATCTGCCTTTGTTCCCTTATTCTTATTAGTAGGTAGCCTTGATGCCTTAATAATTCTCTTGATATTCTGTTTTACCTGTTATTCCCCGAAGCATGTTTCCCCTTCCCATCTTTATTTGTTTATTTCTACTTTACTTTTCGATGTATATTATATAACGACACATGTTTATTTTGGTAGTCTGGTCCTACCCTCGTCACTACTTCACCGAGGTTAGTCTAGGCACTTACCAGCACATGGGGTCGGTAGTGCTGATACTACACTCCGCACTCTTTTGAGCAGACCCCAGTGTTGTGGACTTTGGACCGCAGGGAGAGTGCTGATGCTTGATCATCTGGCAACCCGAGGTAGTCTTGCAGGCGTCCGTATGCCTTGGCGTCTCCCTCTATCGACTTTCCTATTTCTTACATGTATTTCCAGAGACAATGTTGTATTTAGTTCTTTTAGACCTTTTATTTGTAGTACTATTAGACCGTCTGTGCAACTGTGACACTGCTTCTGGGTAGTCGAAATTAAAACAGTTGTATTAGATATTCATGTTCATATATTAAATTGTTATCTTTCGCTTAATTATTTAAAGTTCTATTGTTTTCCTGTTATCGCCTTATATTTGTTAGAAAGAAGCAATGTGATAATGAAGTAAGTAGCTATTGATTGGCTTGCCTAGCTCTCATTAGTAGGCGCCATCACGACTCTTGAGGGTGGGAAATCCGGGTCGTGACAAGTTTGTATATGCGCTCTAGTTTACATAGGTCTCACAGTTCACAGACAATCTTAGTAGAGTCTGAGGGATCGGTACGGAGACGTCTGTATTTATCCCCCAAAGGCTACAGAGTTAGGAAAAGTTTCAATTCTATTCTTCCCTGTCGTGCGATTTTGTTCTCTCAATGCTAAATTTAAACCTGTACTCTTGTCCTTTCTCGAATGGGATATCATGTACCGCTTCTTCAGGCGAGCAGCATCACAGACCTGTGATAGATCAGCTACGTCTTTGGAGGCTTTGTGGGGGTTGGATAAGTTTCACCAAGCACTTCACTACTACTTTCAGCAGTGCATCTTCTAAGGATCCCCAAGATTTTCTAGATAGCTGTCATGAGGTTCTCAGGAACACGGGGATCGTGGAGACCTATGGGGTCGATTTTGCTACTTTTCTCTTGTCTGGATCCGCCAAGACATGTTGGCGGAATTATTGATTGGCTATACCAGTTAGGTCATCAGCTTCGACATGGAAATAGTTCACGCAGCTATTTTAGGAGAAGTTTCTCCACATCACAAAGACTGAGGTATTAGAGGGGGAGGTAGAGATATTAGAGGTGGAGGTAGAGATTCTAGAGGTAGAGGTAAAAGTATTAGAGGTGGAGGTGCAGGTACTGTTCTGGTTTGTGGTAGAGAAGCATCAATTTTATTTTGCGCCGTATCTGGTCATGCCTAGTGATTCACCGAGTGTCCCTGTTTATGTATCTACGCCGGTGGGTGATTATATTATGGTTGATCGAGTCCATCATTCTTGTATTGTGGTGATTGGGGGTCTTGAGACTCGTGTAGATTTGCTTCCTCTAGACATGGTCGATTTCGATGTTATATTGGGGATGGACTGGTTATCACCTTACCATGCTATTTTGGATTGCCATGCCAAGACTGTGACCTTAGTGCTACCGAGTATGCCTAGTTTAAAGTGGAGAGGGACTCTTGGTCATTCTACCCGCAGTGTTATCTCGTATGTGAAGGCTCAGCGTATGGTCGAGAAGGGATGTTTGGCATAGTTGGTGTACGTTCGCGATTCTAGCACTGAGTTTCCCTCTATTGATTTTGTGCCCATTGTTCGTGAGTTTCCTGAGGTTTTCCCTTCAGACCTACCGGGTATACCACCCGACAGGGATATTGACTTCTGTATTGATTTGGCTCTGGGCACTCAGCCCATTTCTATCCCACCGTATCGCATCGCCTCGCAGAGTTGAAAGAGCTGAAGGAGCAGTTGCAAAACTTGCTTGAGAAGGGTTTCATTAGACCCAGCATTTCGCCCTAGGGTGCGCCGGTGTTGTTTGTTAAGAAAAGGGATGGTTCGATGAGAATGTGCATAGATTACCGGTAGTTGAACAAGGTTACAATCAAGAATAAGTATCCATTGTCGAGGGTTGATGATTTGTTCGATCAGCTACAGGGTTTCAAGGTATTTTCAAAGATTTATTTGATATCTGTCTACCATCAGTTGAGGATTAGGGCATCCGATGTCCCTATGACAATTTTCTGCACTCGGTACGGGCATTATGAGTTCTTGGTTATGTCATTTGGGTTGACAAATGAACCAACAACTTTTATGGACTTGATGAATCGAGTGTTCAGGCCTTATTTGGACTCATTCCTGATAGCCTTCATTGATGATATTTTGATATATTCCCACAGCCTGGGGGAGCACGAGCAACATCTCAGGGTGGTTCTTCAGACTCCGAAGGATAGTTAGTTATATGTTAACTTCTCAAAGTGTGAGTTCTGGTTGAGTTCAGTTGCATTCCTGGGTCATGTTGTATCAACGGAGGGTATTCAGGTTGATCCGAAGAAGATTGAGGCAGTCAAGAACTGGCCTAAACCAGCATCAACTACATAGATTCGGAGTTTCTTAGGATTGGCAGGCTACTATATTTGCTTCGTGGAGGGGTTCTCATCTATCGCAGACCCGATGACCAGGTTGACCCAGAAGGGTGCCCAATTCAGATGGTCAAACGAGTGTGAGGCGAGCTTTCAGAAGCTCAAGATAGCTCTGACTACGACACCGGTATTGGTTTTGCCCACATGTTCAGGGCCTTATACAGTTTATTGTGATGCATCTCGTATTGGGCTTGGTGTAGTGTTGATGCAGGATGGCATGGTCATTGCCTATGCTTCACGGCGGTTGAAGATTCATGAGAAGAACTATCTGATTCAGGATTTAGAGTTGGCAGCCATTGTTCACGCATTAAAGATTTGGAGGCATTATCTCTATGGCGTGGCATGTGAGGTGTTCACGGATCACAAGAGTCTTCAATATTTGTTCAAGCAAAAGAAGTTGAATTTGAGGCAGAGGAGGTAGTTGGAGTTATTGAAAGACTATGATATCACTATCTTATATCACCCGGGAAAGGCCAATGTGGTGGCCGATGCTTTGAGTAGGAAGTCAGCCAGTATGGGCAGACTTGCTTATATTTCGATCGGTGAGAGACCGCTTATTTTGGATGTTCAGGATTTGGACAATCAGTTCGTGAGGTTGGATGTTTCTGATCTCAGTCAGGTGTTAGCTTGCACGGTCGCTTGTTCTTCTTTATTGGAGCGTATCCGTGATCGGCAGTATGATGATCCCCATTTGTGTGTCCTTAGAGACACGGTGCAACGCGTAGGTGCGAAGCCGGTCACCTTAGATGATGATGGAGTTTTGAGATTACAGGGTCGAGTGTGTGTGCCAAATGTGGATGGGCATCAGGAGTTAATTTTAGAGGAGGCCCATAGGTCTCGGTGCTCTATTCATCCGGGTGTCGTAAAGATGTACCAGGATTTACGACAACATTATTGGTGGCGTAGAATGAAGAAGAATATCGTTGTATATGTGGCTCGGTGTTTAAATTGTTAGCGGATTAAGTGCGAACATCAGAGGCCTGGTGGTTTATTTTAGAGGATTGAGCTTCCCGAGTGGAAGTGGGAGCGGGTCACTATGGAGTTCGTTTTTGGACTCCCGCAAACTCGGAGGAAATTTGACGCAGTATGGGTCACTGTTGATAGGCTGGCCAAGTCAGCACATTTTATTCTTGTGGCAGTCTCCTATTCATCCGAGAGGTTAGCTGAGATCTATATTTGAGAGATTATTCATTTTCATGGTGTGCCCATGCCTATCCTTTCGGACCGAGGTACGCAGTTTACCTCGTGTTTTTGGAGAGCAGTTCAGCAAGGGTTGGGCACCCATATTGAGTTGAGTATAGCATTTCATCCTCAGAGGGACGGGCAGTCCGAGTGGACTATTCAGATTTTGGAGGATATGCTTCGAGCTTGTGTTATTGGTTTTGGAGGCTCGTGGGATTAGTTTTTGCCTTAAGCAGAGTTTGCCTACAACAAAAGCTACCAGTCGAGTATCCAGATGGCTCCTTATGAGGCTTTATATGGTAGGCGGTGTCGATCTCCGGTTTGATGGTTTGAGCCGGGAGAGGCTCAGTTGTTGGGTACAGATCTGGTTCAGGAGGCCTTAGACAAGGTCAGAATCATTCAGGATAGGCTTCGTACAGCTCCGTCCAGGCAAAAGAGTTATGGTTGGTGAGCGGGTATTGCTCCGAGTGTCGCCTATGAAGGGAGTGAAGAGATTTGGGAAGAATGGCAAGCTTAGCCCTAGGTTCATTGGTCCGTTTGAGATTCTTGATCGAGTGGGAGAGATGGCTTATAGACTTGCATTGCCGCCTAGCTTATCAGTCATGCATCCGGTGTTTTATGTGTCCATGCTTCGGAAGTATCACGACGATCCATCCCACGTGTTAAATTTCAGCACTATCCAATTGGACAAGGACTTGTCTTATGATGGGGAGCCGGTGGCTATTCTAGACTGGCAGATTCGTCAGTTGAGGTCGAAGAGTTTTCCTTCTGTTCGTGTTCAGTGGAGAGCTAAACCTCTTGAGGCATCAACCTGGGAGTCCGAGTCCGATATTGAGAGTCGTTATCCTCATCTTTTCCCCGACTCAAGTACTTCCTTCTTCTATCCGTTCAAGGATGAACGGTTGTTTTAGAGGTGGAGAATATGACGACCCAAAGGATCATCACTTGCTTTTAATTGAATTCTGTGTCTCCGAGGCCTTGAAAACCTCATTTGTCATCACCTCAATTTGCGTGTGCAATCCAGACAGGTAGCCGGAAAGCTTAAATATGAAAATCTGAGAAAAATGCTAAGTTTTGATTATAAAATGAGTAAATTTGACTTCGGTCAATATTTTGGGTAAATGGACCCAGGCCCGTAATTTGACGGTCCCAGAGGGTCCGTAGAAAAATATGGGACTTGGGCATTTACCTGGAATCGAATTCCGAGGTCCCAAGCCCGAGAAATGATTTTTTAAGTAAAATTATTTAAGGAAATTTAAAATGAAATCTGATAAAAAAGGTGATGGTATCAGCCCCGTATTTTAATTTCTGCGTCCGGTGCATGTCTTATATATGGTTTAAGTCATTCCTGTAAAATTTGGTTGAAAACGGACGTCGTTTGACGTGATTTGGACTTGAATTGCTAAATTTGAAACTTGAAGAAGTTTGAGGAAAATTCTTGATTTTGAGGTTCGATTCATTATTTTTGTGGTTATTTTGGCGATTTAATCACACAAATAATTTCGTATGATGTTGTTGAGTTAGTACATGTGTTTGGTTATGTGCCCTCCGAGGGCTCGGGTATGTTTCAGAAGGTTTCAGACTTACAAAATGTTACAGGTTTTTCAGCAGTTGGATTCTGATGCCTCCTTCTTCGCGTTCGCTGGAGTACCCACGTAAACGCGATGTGTAAAATTTGACGAAGGGAAATCCTTCTACGCGAACGCGTAGCCCAGGTCGCGAACGCGTGGAAGTGGGGGGTCATCCCTTCGGGAACGCGAGCCTGGCCACGCGAACGCGAAGGCCAAAGTGGGCCTTGGCAGGGGATGGGGTAAATACCCTACACGAACGCGAGGCTCGAGCTGTTCCTTCTTTGCGAACGCGAGCCGCTGTTCGCGAACGCGAAGATTTATGCAGCCTGACCCATCACGAACGCGATGCACATTTTCGCCCAGTGATTTTAAAAAAGCCAAAAACGGAACACTTTCGGGATTTCTTAAAATTTTACAAAACCTCTTCTTCTCCAAAGCTCTTAGGCGATTTTTCAAGCAATACTTTACCATAATCTCTTGGGTAAGTAATCTTTAACTTATTTTCTTCCATTTTCATCAACATCTATTGGATTTCTAGGCCTAAAACATGTGATTAAGAGTAGAAAATTAGGGATTTGGGAAGAGTTATGGCTTTTTGATTAATTGGGATCTAGACCTCGTTTTCGGATCGAATTCTAGAAATAATAAAATATTTGGACTCGTGGGTGAATGTGTGATTTGATTTTGGTTCGAACCTCGTGTTTTGACCAAGTGGGCCCGGGGTCGATTTTTGGATTTTTGTGAAGAATGATTAGAAATCTATAATTAAACATTGGAATTCGAATTGTTTAGCATTTATTGATGTTATGAAGTCATTTATGTTTAGATACCGTTGATTTGGAGCCGAATTCGAAAGTAAAAACGGTGTTCGAGGCTTGAGTTGTCCGTGGAAGTTCGAGGTAAGTGTTTGGTCTAAACTTAGCTTGAGGGATTAGGAGTTGTGTCCCATCTGCTATTTGCTTCTTGTTTAGTACGAAGTATAGACATGTTAACGAGTATCTATACGTTGGTGTCAAGTATGACCGTGAGTCTTATATTATTATTTTCATGATTTCATTGTATTATCCATGCTTTAGAGGTGATTTCTACCTATTGCGAAATGTTTGTGGGAGGAATTATAACCTATAAACATTGTAGAGCGTTGGCTCCAGTGGTATAGTGAATTGTGAAAGTATAAGTGATAATTGAAACTATAGAGCATTGGCTCGAGTTGCGAAGTGAATTGTGAAGTAAAAGTGAGAAGGAGAAGAGATTATTATGTTGCCCCTTGCCGGGCTATTGTTGAGTTGTGGTTCCCTGGCATTGTGTTCTTAATTGATATTACGGATGCTTAGGTTAATGATTCTTTGTGTCAAGTAAGGACTATAGTTATAGCTGAGATAGTCAGGTGTTGCAATAGGTTTGGTTATAGTTGTGGAGTTAGATGTTGGAATAAATGTGGTTGTAGTTGTTCTCCCTGCCGGGACGTAATTACTTATGATGTCGAATCCCTTGTCGGGATAGTGTAGACCTTATTGATCCCTTGTCGGGACTCTTGTCATAATTGTAAATATTATATATGGATCGGTTTGCACGCTGCAACAATATTATATATGGATCGGGTTGCACGCCGCAACAATATTATATGTAGATCGGGTTGCACACCGCAACAACATTATATGTGAATCAGGTTGCACGCCGCAACAAAATATAATAAAATGGGAGCGGATGGTACGCCTACCACAAGACAAGTGAAATGGGAGCGGGTCGCACGCCTACCACGAGATATGAAAAGAAAGTGAAATCTGCCTTTGTTCCCTTATTCTTGTTAGTAGGTGGCTTGGATTCCCTAATAATTCTCTTGATATTTTGTTTTACCTGTTATTCCCCGAAGCATGTTTCCCCCTCCCATCTTTATTTGTTTATTTATGCTATACTTTCCGCTGTATATTATATAACTGTACAGGTTTATTTTGGTAGTCTGGTCCTAGCCTCGTCACTATTTCACCGAGGTTAGGCTAGGCACTTACCAGCACATGGGGTCGGTTGTGCTGATACTACACTCCGCACTCTTTTTGTGCAGACCCCAGTGTTGTGGACTTTGGACCGCAGGGAGACTGCTGATTCTTGATCATCAGGCAACCCGAGGCAGTCCTGCAGGCGTCTACAAGCCTTGGTGTCTCCCTCTATCAACTTTCATGTTTCTTACATGTATTTCCAGAGACAGTGTTGTATTTAATTCTTTCAGACCTTTTATTTGTAGTACTCTTAGACCGTCTGTGAAACTGTGACACCAGTTCTGGGTAGTCGAAATTCAAACATTTGTATTAGATAATCATGTTCAGATATTAAATTGTTATCTTCCGCTTAATTATTTAAAGTTTCGTTGTTTTCTTGTTATCACCTTATATTTGTTAAAAAGAAGCAACGTGATAATGAAGTAAGTAGCTGAGGATTGGCTTGCCTAGCTCTCATTAGTAGGCACCATCATGACTCCCGTGGGTGGGAAATTCGGGTCGTGACAGAGGTATTCGGTATACTGAGAGAGTACGACATGAAACTGAACCTTGAAAAATGTTCCTTCGACGGAACTTCGGCCAAATTCCTCGATTTTCTGGTATCACAAAGAGGCATCTAGGTCAACCCCAAGCAAATTAAAGCCATTGAGGGAATACATGAGGTATTAACCAGCAAGAAACAAGTGCAGAAGCTGACGGGCCATATAATGGCCCTGTCAAGATTCATCTCACGATAGTCTAACAGATGCCACAAGTTCTTTAACGTACTCAAAAAGGACAATGGGCTCCAATGGAATTCGGTATACATCGATGCCTTAAGAGAACTAAAGGCGTACTTGTCCTCACCCCCGCTGCTCGCCAAAGCAGAACCTGGCGAACGCCTCCTGTAATAGTTGGCTGTATCAGAAGTTCGGGTAAGCACGGTGTTAGTCCGTGAATATAAAGGTACGCAATCTCCAATATATTACATTAGCGAAATCGTGGTCGATGCTGAAACGAGGTACCCTCACCTTGAAAAATTTGCCTTCGCATTGGTTGTAGCTTTGCGAAAGCTCAGACCCTATTTTCAATGCCACCCCATATCGGTGGTGATGACTTTCCCCCTACGAAACATCCTACACAAACCCGAGCTGTTGGGGAGATTGTCCAAGTGGGCCATAGAATTGAGTGAGCAAGATATAACAAATCAGCTGCGAACAACGATAAAATCGCAGGTGCTTGTTGACTTCGTCACCAATTTCAGTGTCAAAATAATGTCCAAGGTCGAGCAAGAAACTTCTCGTACCTCACCCGGGCTACCCGCCCTGTGGATTCTATACACTGATGGCACATCCAACGCGTTAGGATCCAGACTGGGACTTGTACTTGAGATCCGACAGGCGAAGTTATCCGCTAATCCATACGGTGCCCTGATATGACTAATAACGAGGCCGAGTATGAGACCGTAATTGCAGGACTTAAGCTAGCTCTCAAATACAGAACACGACGAGTCATCCTCATATGCGATTCATAACTCGTTCTCAACTAAGTCACAGGAACTTTCCAAATCAAATAGCAGAGGCTACAAAAATACCAGGCAACGATTCATAGGGTGCTGCCCAAATTCGATGAATGTCGACTCGACCGAATACCTCGACCACAAAAAATCGAAGCAGATGGCCTCGCCAAATTAGCAGCAGCTACCAAAAACATTACAAAAGAAAACATGGTCACTCTCCTCCACTCGTCAATAGACCAACTCTAGGTACACTCTGTAAATTTGACTTGGGACTGTCTCACCCGTATTATAACATATTCGGAGGGAATACTCCCATCAGACAAAAAAAAAGCCAAAAAGCTTCGAGTGCAGACGGCTAGGTACAACATCATAAATCAAGACCTATACAAAAGAACGTTTGGAGTCCCCTTTGCGAAATGCCTAGGGCCGAACCAAACAAGACGCGTGCTCGAGGAAGTGCACGAAGGCCACTGCGGTGCCTATACCCCCAATCGGGCTCTCGTGAGATGCGTCATTCGAGCAGGTTATTACTGGCCCACAATAAAGAAGGAAGCTACCAATTACGTCAAGAGGTGCGAACAATGCCAAAAGTACGCCCCTATGATACATCCAGCGGGAAAACACATCCACTCTGTTATATCACCATGGCAGTTCATCAAATAGGGAATGGACATCGCCGGACCCATCCCAGCAGTGCGATGTAATATACGTTTCTTTTGGTTTTAACAGGTTATTTCTCCAAATAAGTGGAACTAGGTGCGTTCACTCAAATATGCGAACAGGAAGTTATCACATTCATATGGAGAAAAATCATATGCCGCTTCGTCATCCCCAAAGAAATCAGTTGTGACAACTCACCCCAATTCACTGAAAAGAAGACCGCAGAGTTCTTCGAAAAATGGCATATCAAACTAGTGCTCTCCCCGCCATATCACCATAGGCAATGGTAAGGCTGAATCCCCATCAAAGTAATATTGAATATCTTGAAGAAAAATCTTGAGGAAAGAAAAGGACTATGGTCGGAATTACTACCAGAACTACTGTGGGCATGCCGCACCACACCAAAAATAAGCACTAGAGAAACACCATATTCACTAATCTACGGGACTGATGCCATGATAACGGTTGAGGTTGGGGAACCCAATTTGAGATACTCCAATGAAAGCGGACCAAGCAATGACGAGAACAGGAAACAAGACCTCAACGAAAAAAAGGAACGAAGAGACATGGCTTACAAAAGAATGGTAGCCCAAAAATAGCAAGCAAAATGGTACTACAATAAATAAAAGCCAAAATACGACCACTCAAAGTCGGAGACTATATACTCAAGGCCAAAACACAAGCAAGCAAAGATTTGAGAGAAGGCAAACTAGGAACCAATTGGGACGGGCCATATAAAATCACAGCAGTAGAAACCAAATGATCATTCCACCTAGAAACAATGGAGGGAAAGCTACTACAAAAAAATTGGAATGTCGCCCACCTCAAATACTTCAACTTATGAAAACAAACGCCCTGCACGTCGTACTTTTTTTCCCTCACTCGAGTTTTGTCCCAGTTGGGTTTTCTCAGGGAGGTTTTTAATGAGGCAATAAAGGGGACGTCTCGAAGTTCAAGCGCATTTCATCGCCCCACCTGCCGACTACTTCTCCAGGCCGAACAATAAAGGGACTGGATACATAAGAACTTCTACAATATATGTATTAAAGGAATGGAAAGATGTAATATTCTCCAATGAATGAAATAAAGCAGCATCTTCATGCTCCAAGTCTTTTCACATTCGACCTCGCTCGAACTATTTCACATTCGACCTCGCTCGAACTATTTCACATTCGATATCGCTCGAACTACTCAATATTTAATCGTGTCAAATGTCGATATCATCAAAACACCAGGGGCCTCCCCACATAGCCAAAAAAAGAGAGAATAAAATCAAGAAATAGACAGCAAAAAGGGAGTTGTTCCATTACAACTATCATATTACAATACTTTTTACAAAGGGCCCAAAGACGCCCTCACAAAAATAGCAGGACAAAGAAATAATAAGTATGACGGTTTTACGCTACGTCATCCTCATCGGTGTACTCATCATCATACCAAGAATCAGAGGTGAGCATGTCTGTATCATCATCAACATCATTCCCGCCAGGCGTACCAGGGGAGAAACCACAATGCTTTAACACGGACGCCCTCGAGTTCTGCATCGAAAATTTTCCTATCGGCCTTTAGAGACTTATACATATCTAGCTGAGCCTCGGCGTGAAACCACATCTCATACAACTCTCGCGGCACAACGGGTCGGCAGAAGTATGAGACGTAGATGGCTGTGACTGCCATTGCACTTCCTCAACCTTTAAAGTAACAACCTGCTCGTTCAATCCGGACAACTCCGCCTCCAGATCCTGGATCCACTCTTCTAACCTCGCCACCTTGAGCACCGACGTCTCCACCTTATTATCCTATTCAAACCAACAAACATGGAGGGCATCATCTAAGGCCACTACTTCAGATACGATGAGTATCCTTCCTTTCTCGGTACAAGTCAATTTCTCGACCTTACTGCTCAACTTTCCCTTTAGCTCGACACCCTACGCTTCCCTCCGCCCAAGCTCAACAGTTAAGAATGCCACCCGCGCTTGAAGGTTGGCATTCTTATCCATCACCTCTTTGCTCACCTCGAGCTCGTCCTCCTTGTCCTTCAGAGCTGCCTCAAGCTTGCTACACCTACCGATGGCTCTCATTAGCTCATCATCCCTCTCCTTTAACTCTTCATTCCTTTTGTTTAAGACCGTCACGAAACAACTGGAATTCTCTATCCCCGTTAAAGGTGACGTCCAGCATTCGGTGCTTAGTATGGTACTCTTTGTACTTAGAGGTCACCTTCTTAAATATGGCCGTCCTCCGCTCCTCCCGTCAGTCACGCTCGATCCCCGTGATAAGAGTCTGGCATGCAAAAGAGAGGAGTCAGTATGAGCATATTATACATGCGAAACAAATCCTGACATTAAAAAAATACTTACTCACAAAGCCATGCCAAATATACTCAGCGATAACTTCGCATCGCTCATCGCCTGCAGCCCCGTATTCTTAGAAGTCGTGCACATGGGGCAAAGGACGACACCGCCCATTCAGAGTTGGACAAAAGGTCATAACCCACATGAATGATTACGTACCGGTCAGGACCCTCTGTCCTTACCTCCACGCGAGTATTCATCTCCCAGAAGGCCTGTACCTCTTCATGATCGATATCCGAGCCAAAGCTGTCGTCCCCCACAGGTACCGCTCTATATTTCTCCACCACCGATGATGCGCCACCTTCTAGGGTCCTTATAAGCTCCTCATTATCATGTACCCCCTCGACCCCAGAGGGCCTCCCCTCCACAACAGCCTCCGTTGTAAACATGGCCCCCACGTTTGGTGTAAATGCATACGCCGCTTTCAGAACTTCTCCGGTTCAATATCAATAATGACAGCCTTCCCGAGGTCCATCCTTCGCCTTTTTCTTGATGGCGACTCCTCTCCATTAGATGACTCGTCTATAAGATGATAGATAGGCCGGGAAGAGATCTTATCCCGCATAACATTCTGAGGGGAGCAATCTCTCATCGACAGAGTTTGAGTAAGACCTCGACGAACGAATTCGGCCAAAGTAAATTGCATCCCAGCCGATGCGATAACTTGGCGAAATGTTGGCACTGGAGCCTTCTTCTTAGAAATTCGACGACCTAGCACCAACAGGAGGTCGCATCAACAGGCAATTGTAAACAACAGAAAGCTGAAGCAAAAACAACACGTACCAGACGAGACCGTAGGTCCAAAATACTTGTAGAAAGTTGCCCAATCACGAATCCCTACCATATGAGGCAACACGCAAGCCACCCAATCTTCAATGTCGAAGACATGAGAGGGTGCACGCCTTTTAGCTAAAAAACAAACCACGAGTAAGCTAAAATGAAAGGATGATAGAATACAACAAGTACACAATAAAGACACTTACGATTATGATTCCACTGCTCAGGTAACCAAGTCAGATCTACCACCAAGTGCTCGATCTTGAGCGGGAGCAGGCTCCTTGTGAAAATCATTTCTAGCGAAAAGGTTTCTAGGAATTATCTCCCCGCAGTAGGGAAGCTATCACCCTCTTCAACCATGAATTCCTCACCGCCGAGAAGGAGAGACACCGATAACGGAATGGCATCGAAAACTTCATCGTGAATGTGAAGAGGTTGTGACATGTGTCTACAACGAAACGCATTCTACCATAACTGAAGAAGAAGAAGATAACAACTGGGAAGGAGGAGAGGAATGGAATCGGAGAAGTAAAATCAGAAGCAGAAATTAGGGGAGAAGATCGAAAAGGGAAAGCACTCATGCAAAGTAAAGGGTGGTGAAAACTTTCAAAAATTGAAATCCCCATCTATTTATAGGGCTGGGCGGCACGAGAATCGAAGCAAGGGATTGTCAATGGCACCAAAAGCAAAGCATCAGACACACAAATGTTGCCTCGGGAAGATGCGTAATGATGACGCGCATGGCCATGAAGTCACCCCACGACAGCCACACTAACCACCACTTCGCTGGTTGCGCCGTTCTCCCCACCTCGACCGACTCGATTTATCCAGCGTAGCCAAATTTCTCTTTAATGGAACCAAATCAGGTCCACTTATCAAGGGCGTGCAGGACCATAGCCTCAACAAGCGGAGGGACTAACTGTATTGGTGTAAATTTGGCGATCTGGTAATAGTTGACAAACGATATTAAGGACCGGGTCGACCACACTGTGATAACAGGGAGCCGTCATCAAGGACGAGCAGTTGAATTGAAGAAATAACGGTAGGATAGGTTCAGATTTATTGCTGAACCTATAAGAGAATTGCTTTCTAGCATCCCACGTTTAGTTATGAATTAATATTCCTTGTCCCTACCATGTAAGGACATGACAATGATTGTCACCTAGTAGATATGTTATGGAATTCGTCGAGATATGAACAAACTGGCTCAAATATTATAATTCTAAATTGTGATGATCTGATAGGTCATCTAGAGTTTTAAAACCTAATTCTATGTTTCGAAGTCTCAAATATCTCATTTAAGCCTTCCTCGATTTGCGTGCGCAGTCCGGGTGTTTGTCCGGAAAGCTTTTATGTTAAAAATTGATAAAATATGAAACAAAAATTCTTCAAAAATCCATTTGACTTGTCTTCGGTCAACATTTTAAGCAAACGGACCCGGATCCGTATTTTGACGGTCCCGGTGGGTTTATATCGTGATTGGGACCTGGACATATGCCCGTAATCTAATTCGGAGGTCCTTAGCTCGAGTTATTGATTTTTGTTGAAAATTAAAAGTTTAAAGGTTTAATGATTTTAAGAATTGACCAATGTTTGATTTTGTTAATAATGGGTTAATATTCCTTGTCCCTACCATGACTAGGCACCACCCAAGTTTTGCTTTCCACAAAAAGAAAGAGAGAATACTGGGTTGGTTGAGACGTGAGCAAGCTGGCTCGAACACTATAATTATAATTTTGTTTTTAAATATTACTATTCTTGTTTTTACTATATTAGTCTCCCTCCACATTATCAGAGTAAGGTAAAAATTATTAAGTTAGTTCTCTTTGAAATAGATTAAAAAAAGAAAGACACATAAATTGAAATGGAGGGGTAATACATAAGTTATTTCCAGAAAAAGATGGACACAGGATTAGTACCTTGGCATCCATTAGGGAGGTAAGGGTTGCCTTGATATCCAGGAGAGCAATTGCATCGATATCCCTCAGTAGGTCTAGTAGTCTCATCAACGCACCTACTGTTCTTTCCGCATGCATATTTTGGCGTTCTGGTGGCTTTGTTGCAACTAACAGTGCCAATTACCCAGTTTATCGCCTGCCTGCCGTTATAGTAATCACTTTTTTTGCACTTACCAAGTAATTGAGTGAATTCAGATTCAGCAATGCCTTTTTCCACAGCTAACAAATAGGTGCAATTGCTCGATGCCCATGATGTTTTCTCTGTGTTCATTGTTTGTATGGAGGACAAGAAAATTCTTGGTATTCTTGAAATAGCAGACGTACAACAACCGTTGTTTCCAGTGCAATAAGTTGATGAAGCTGATTTTGCTGGAGAGGATTTATAATATGTCTCAAAGTTATAAATAGAAAAGAAGAGATTCTTGTTGTATCATGTACTAAATTGAACCTATATAATGCACGACATCACCAACAATTCTTGAAAATTTATCTAAATGTTAAACATAAACGTGGAAAGTACGAAAATAAACATGCCATGGTCGGTCCTAAGCATCTTCAACAATCATCACTTAGTTTATACACTTCAATAAAAATCATACTACTAACTCTTAAAGATATAAACGGAAAAAAAATACTAATTCAAAATAAAAAAAACAAAGGAGTTAAACCTCCCCCCCCCCCCCC
>MU754340.1:51715-78805 GCA_026770625.1 Nicotiana glauca
TCACAATAAGTATATTTATATATTAAATATATCTATAATTTCTATATATGTAATGTCGGGTTGGTTTGGTTTCGGTTTGATTTTCTTTAGTTAAAACCAAACCAAACCAATTATGGTCGGGTTTTTTTTCCAACACAAACCAAATCAAATCAACCCATAGTCGGGTTTTTTTTCTCGGTTTGACTCGGATTATCGGGTTGGTGCGGTTTGTCGGTTTCCTTTGTACACCCCTACATTTGACAATAATGTGCTTTCCAATAATTTTATAGTTAATAAAGTGTAGTTTGGTGCACAAAGTATTTCATATTCATTTAGGGTTTGAGGAAGAGCCGCATCCTAAGGGTATGATGTAGACAACCTACCTTAATACAAGCATTAGTGGCTACTTCCATGACTCGAACCGCTTGACCTATAGACAACTTTTAGTGTTGCTCGGAAACTCCCCTAAAATCTTGAGCAATTGCTGCTTTGTGATAACTAAGCCCAAAAATAGTGGCGTGTACACTTGGAAGATCGCCCATTGGTCTGAGCATGTTTAGCGTTAACACTTTTTCAAAAAAAAAAAAAAAAAAATTTTACACTACCAAACAGTCACTTTTCTGTCATTTTATTCAAAGGTTGGCCACATTTTTCAACATTTGACCAGTTATACACGGTTTGAAAATTCAACATTCAAAGCCTATCAGACCACATTTTTAATTTTAAAAATGTGAACAATTTTTAAGTATAAGGCCACAGAAGTAATCACCAGCTGTATTAAAGCACTATCGATTATGTTGTGGTCTACGCCCTTAATAGTAGTAGCGAACATCAAGTAATTTCCCTCTACAAAAAAAAGGAGATTTTATCATTCTTATACTTTATTGAAAATTTTATTATCTTAAATGTCCATGTTTAGTAAATTACCCTATCTACATAAATTTATATATAAAGTATATATACTCCAGCTTAAAAGACTCACAATCCATTATTAACGCCTTCAGTTAAAGGATTTAATACCCCACACACGCAATTATAAGACATTGAACATGTTAACATTAAACGACTACCAAGAAGACATTGAGCATATTAATATTAAACGACTATCTCCATTATGAACCACCAATCATTTTTTTAAGGGGAAAAATCAGCTAATAATTCATTAAAACTTTTCAAGATGTTAGCTTCTCTGTTTCTTAATAGTTCTTATTCAGCCATCTATTTTTCATGTCAGTGCTGGCCGAACCTCGGGTAAACTGGAAGCTTAGAAGGATTCCATAGTAAATGATGGCGCCTTCCTAACATTTAGATGTATTGGGTTTGGGTGTCATTACAGAGAAATTCGAGGAGAAAATCCTCCATTATAAGGGACAAAAGCAAGTTCTGTTGGGTGTTGCATACTTTCACTCAAATACAACAACAACAACAACAACTACCCAGTATAGTCCCACAAGCTAGGGTCTGGGGAGGGTAATACATACGCAGCCCTTACCCCTACCCGAAAGGGCAGAGAAATTGTTTCCAATCGACCCTCGGCTCAAGAAAGAAAAATAAAAACAAAAGCAAAAACAAAAAAAGCAAAAACAGGGGAGTTTTAGTAACTCTATGAAAAATCGCATGGACAATTATCAAAACATAGACCATAAACCATAAATAAAATAGCATGCAGTAATCTCTAAACGTAAATCAATACACAAATCATCTATAGAGAGCCCTACCAAACCCCCAGACTGGGAAAGAAGTGCGAAAGATACAAGGGGCTCATATCCGACAACCCTGATACTAGACCTCCAGACTCTCATATCAAGGGCCATGTCCTCGGAAATCCGTATTCTAGCTATATCCTGCCTGATCACCCCTCCCCAATACCTCCCGGGTCTCCTTCTGCCTCGACTCGCGCCAACCACCGCCAGCCGCTCACAACTCCTCACCGGGGCATCGGGGCTTCTCCTCTGCACATGCCCGAACCACCTAAGCCTTGCTTCCCGCATCTTCTCATCCACCAGGGCCACCCCTGCCTTTTCCCGAATAACTTCATTCCTAATCTTATCCAACCTAGTGAGCTCGCACATCCACCTGAGCATCCTCATCTCCGCAACCTTCATTCTCTGAACATGAGAATTTTTCACCGGCCATCACTCCGCCCCATACAGCATGGCAGGTCTAACCACAACTCTATAAAACTTCCCCTTAAGTTTTTGTGGAACTTTTTTGTCACACAAGACTCCTGATGCAAGCCTCCATTTCAACCACCCCGCCCCTATGCGGTGAGTGACATCCCCGTCGATCTCTCCTTCCCCCTGAATCACCGACTCAAGATATCGGAAACTGTCCCGCTTAGCGATGACCTGAGATCCAAGCTTCACGTCCCTGCCCACCTCGCTCGGCTCAGCGCTAAACTTGCACTCCAGGTATTCTGTCTTAGATCTGCTTAGTTTGAAACCCTTAGACTCGAGAGTCTGTCTCCAGATCTCCAACCTCTCGTTAACACCGACCCTCGTCTCGTCTATCAAGACAATGTCATCCGTAAATAGCATACACCACGGCACATCCCCTTGAATATGGCGTGTTAGAGCATCCATCACCAAAGCAAATAAGAGCGGGCTAAGCGCAGATCCTTGATGAAGCCCCATAACCACCGGGAAATGGTCTGAGTCGCCACCCACCGTCCTAATCCTAGTTTTAGCACCATCATACATGTCCTTTATCACTCTGATGTAGGCTTCCAGCACACTTTTCGCCTCCAGGCACCTCCACAGCACCTCCTTTGGGACCTTGTCGTACGCTTTCTCCAAGTCGATAAACACCATGTGCAGGTCCTTCTTCTTATCCCTAAACTGTTCCACAAATCTCCTGACAAGGTGAATAGCTTCTATAGTGCAGCAGCCCGACATGAAACCGAACTGGTTTATGGATATAGACGCCATCTCCCTCACCCTCGCCTCAACCACCCACTCCCAAACTTTCATGGTGTGGCTTAGTAATTTGATACCCCTATAGTTGTTGCAACACTGGACATCCCATTTGTTCTTATACAAGGGCACCACTGTACTCAACCTCCACTCCTCCGACATCCTCTTAGTCCTGAAGATCACATTGAACAGCCTGGACAACCACTCCGCCCCAGTCCTACCCATGCATTTCCAGAACTCCACTGGAATTTTGTCTGGTCCGGTCGCTCGGCCTCTACTCATCCTACACAAAGCCCCCACGACCTCCTCCACCCTAATGCGCCTGCAGTACCCAAGGTCTCTATGACACTCTGAATTCCCCAGCTCCCCTAGCTCTATGTCACGATCCCCTCCTCGTTAAGCAGATCTCGAAAGTACGCCTGCCACCTCCGCTTTACTTGAGACTCCCCCATCAGAACTCTACCATCCTCGTCCTTGATGCACCTAACTTGGTCTAGATCCCGCGCCTTCCTCTCCCTTGCTTTAGCCAACCTGAATAACTTCATGTCCCTACCTTTCTCCCCCAATTCCTCATACATGCGACCAAACGCCGCATTTTTAGCTTCCGTGACCGCCAGCTTCGCTTCCTTCCTCGCCACCTTGTAACTCTCCCTGTTCACTCTCTTTTCTTCCTCGCTTGTGCTCCCTGCCAGCTTAGCAAACGCCGCCTTCTTCGCCTCCACTTTACCTTGGACTACATCGTTCCACCACCAGTCGCCCTGATGCCTGCCTGAATAGACCTTGGCTACCCCGAGCATATCCCACGCTGCCTCTCTAACCAAGATCGCCGTCTCTGACCACATTGCGTCTGCTTCCCCAGGACTGCTCCAATCTCCACCATCAACTAACCTCCTCTCCAACTCCTGGGCTTTCTCCTTAGTCAAAGCTCCACATCTAATCCGCGGCCGGCCCCGCGCACCCCTCCTCTTCCTCTTCACCAGAGACCGACATCCATCACTAGGAGTCTATGCAGAGTCGATAGAGACTCTCCCGGAATAACCTTACAGTCCTTACACAACCCTCTATCGCTCCTTCTGAGGAGGAGGTTATCAATCTGAGTCCGCGCCGCCGAACTTTTGAAAGTGATCAAATGTTCCTCCCTCTTCTGAAAGGACGAGTTCGCAATCAAAAGCTCAAATAATTGTTGGGAATAAATCCTGTAAAAATAATATTCACGGTATTAGTGATAAACGCGGAATACTAAGTTATGGTTAAATCAACAAGAATAAAAATGCAGCAATAATGACACCAAGATTTTACGTGGAAACCCTTCTGAATAAGCGAAAAAAACCACGGCCAAGAAGAGCAACTGGTATCACTATAGCGAGAAATTTTACGCTTTGTAGTAACGAGTACAAATACTCCTAAGACCACTACACCCTCAAAAGAAATAAACACTCTTTTGCTTTTTTCACCTCACTACAATATCTCTCACACTCTATTTTTCTTCACAAACTATTTTCTTATATTCTATGGAATGCTTTGCTCTCTCTTTTTTCTCTCTTTGTTGGTGTGTAGAAATGAGAGTTGAAGCTCTCCTTTTATAGCCAAAAATTCACTCTCTAAAGTCTACAATATTTGACAATTTGCACACCCTTTTCACAATTTCAACAAGGTTGGCTACCAAACTAAACCAAGTCAATAAAATTGGCTACCAAATCATTTGAATGAGATGGATACCATATCAATCTCCCCCTCCAATCTCATTCATCTATAGGAGGTAGCAATGTCTTCTAGTCTGAGTGCATGCCGACAAGTTCTTGCATATCTCTAGACTCTAACTTGTCTCTTAGTACTACCTTGGTCAACATATCAGCAGAATTTTCACTTGTGTGAATCTTTTTGACCTAAAGTGATTCGTTCTCCACTTGCTCACGAATCCAATGATATCTGAAGTCGATGTGTTTTGTTCACGCATGGTACATGGAGTTTTTGCTCAGGTCTATTGCACTATGATTGTCGCAATAGACCACGTACTCTATATGTCGCAATCCAAGTTCTTGAAGAAATCTCTTGAGTCATATCATCTCTTTGCCAGCTTTAATAGCCGCAATATACTCTGCTTCAATTGTAGATAGTGCGACAAACTTCTACAACTTCGACTGCCATGATATAGCTCCCCCTGAAAAAGTAAACAAATACTCAGTAGTGGATTTTCTGTTATCAAGGTCACCTGCCATATCAGAATCTGTATAGTCCTTCAAAATTGGATTTGATCCTACAAAACATAAGCATTTATGTGAGTTTCCTCTTAGATACCCGAGTATCCACTTCACAACTTCCCAATGCTCTTTTCCTGGATTTTCGAGAAATCTGCTAACAACACCGAATGCATGAGCAATATCGTCGAGTGCATACCATTGCATACATCAAACTTCCGACAGCAGAGGAATAAGGAATCTTGGACATACTCTTTTTTTTCTCCGTTTTTGTAGGACACCTCTTCTTGCTAAACTTCATATGACCAGAAAGGGGTGTGTGGACCAACTTAGCACTTTTCATATTGAAGCGCTCCAGTACACGTTTTATGTACTTCTCCTGTGACAAGTAAAGCTTCCTTTCATTTCTCGAATGAGTAATTCTCATGCCCAAAATCTGCTTAGCATGACCCAAATCTTTCATTCCAAAAGACTTATTCAACTATTTTTTCAACTCGTCAATCTTGGAAGCATTCCTTCCCACAATCAACATATCATCCACATATAGCAAGAGGATGATAAAGTCATCATCAGAAAATCTTTGTATAAACACACAATGATCTGAAGAAGTCTTCTTGTAGCCTTGCTCCCCCATAACAGACTCAAACTTCGTGTACCACTGTCTGGGCGTTTGTTTCAATCTATATAGACTCTTCTTAAGTTTGCATACAAGATTTTCCTTACCTTTTACCTTGAAGCCCTCAGGTTGTTCCATATAAATCTCCTCTTCTAAGTCACTATGAAGAAAAGCAGTCTTCACATCCATCTGCTCAATCTCCAAATCAAGACTAGCAGTCAAACCAAGAACTGTCCGAATGGAGGACATTTTCACAACAAAAGAAAATATTTCGTCAAAGTCAATACCTTTCCTTTGACCAAATCCCTTGACAACCAATCTACCTTTGTATATGGTCTTCAAACTATGTTTTTCAACTTTAACTTTGAACACTCACTTGTTTTTCAAAGCTCTCATGCTCTTAGGCAATTTCACCAACTCATAAGTATGGTTCTCATGCAGAGATTTCATCTCATCTTGCATGGCTTCAATCTATTGATCCTTGTGCTCATCTTCTATGTCCTCCGCATAACATTCTGGTTCTCCTCCATCAGTGAGTAATACATACTCATCGGGTGAATAACGGGAGGAAGGAGTACGAGGTCTACAAGACCTCCTAAGTGGAATATCTAACTTTTCCACAACTTCATGAGTAGGAACATATACCTCATCAACATTAGCATTGTTATCACCATCACCATCAATATGCTGATGTGGAATATGGTTTTGGACACCACCATCATCATTAAGCCCACCAACGTCATCCGCATTTGTATGAGAAACTTGATCAAGATTAACTAAACCTTCAGAACTTGAAGATTTTAGCTTCTCCACTTTATTAATATCTTCAATTAGGGGTGTGCATTCGAATCCGTTTATCGATAAATCGAATTGATTATTTGTTATCGGTTTATCGATTTATCGATTTCAAAATTCTCCTTATCGAGTTATCGATTTCGATTTCGATTTGTCTTATTTGGTTTATCGGTTTATCGATAAACCGATAAGATATATTAAAAAGAAAAAAAAATTATAATTGTTTTTAATTTTTTTTACCCTTATTCTATAGTACCCTTTCCTTTACCCTAAGTCTCTAACCCTATTATTTCCTCTACAGCATTTAAGGAATGATCATATTTAAAGCACAAGAGAATGAAGTTCAAATTAATGGAAAATAAAATTATTCGTGATGATGTATTTTTTTATACCATTGGAGTGTTGGTGGCATACATTTGATCCCTTACTTTAGTTTTGTTGCATGTGCTTGTTGACACAATTTTTATGTTATAAATGATGTTCGTCTTATTTTAGCTTCTTTTTGTACATATTAGTTAGGTGTGTTTATAGCGATATACTTTTCGTGGAATCCCGCTAATTTTCTTATTGGTGTAATCGATAACCGAATTGATAAGCCCTAAAAATCAATAAATCAAAATTGAAAAATTATTGAAACGATAACGATAAGCATATGTACAAATCGATAATCGACAAGGGTCAAAATCGAATCGATAAATCAAATGCACACCCCTATCTTCAATGGTTTGATCCTCCACGAAGATAACATCACGACTTCTCACGACATTCTTCTTGATTGGATCATATAGCCTGTAACCAAACTCATCAAGGACATAATCAATGAAGATGCACTGCCTTGTCTTAGCATTTAATTTTGACCTCTTATCTTTAGGCACATGTACAAAAGCTTTGCAACCAAACACTTTCAAGTGGTCATAGGAAACATCCTTGCCATACCTAACTCTGTTTGGAACATCACTTTGCAAAGAAACTGCAGGGGATAGATTAATAACATGTGCGATGGTCAACAAAGCCTCTCCCCAAAAGGAATTCGACAACTTTGCTTTAGAAAGCAAATATCTGACTCTTTCCATCAAGGTCATGCTCATCCTTTCTACTAAACCATAAATTGAGGAGTCTTAGGAGGAGTCTTCTGGTGTCTGATACCCTGTTACTTGCAGTATTCGTCAAATGGTCCACAATATTCACCACCATTATCAGTACAAATTCACTTCAGCTTCTTTCCATTTTCTCTTTCAACTGAAGCCTGAAACTGCTTAAAGACACCCAACACTTGGTCTTTAGTCTTCAAGATGTAGACCCAAAGTTTCCTTGAACAATCATCAATAAAGGTAGAAAAATAAAGTGCACCACCCAAATTCCTTATCTTCATTGGGCCACATAAATATGAATGCACCAACTCAAGTAACTTTGTCTTTCTTGAAGGAGGATGAGACTGGAAAGAAACTCTTTTTTGTTTTCCAGCCAAGCAATTCTTACATTTTTCTAATTTTGCACTTTCAAAATTTGACAATAATTTCTTCTTGGCCAGAACATTTAGTCCTTTCTTGCTTATGTGGCTAAGCCTCTTATGCCATAACGTTAAAGAGTTATTGATTTCAACGGCATTTACCATATCAACATAGGTAGAGGCCGTAGTCCAGTATAGACCATGACGTTTTTCCCCACGAACCATAATTATGGAGCCCTTAGTGAGCTTCTACTTTCCAACACCATTGGTACTGACATATCCCTCATCATTCGAAAAACCAACAGAGATCAAGTGCAAACGAACATTAGGTGCATGCTTTACATTGTTTAAAACTAGTTTAGTTCCAATACTAGTTTCAAAAAAAATTGTTCCAACACCAGCCACCCTAGATACAGTCTCATGACCCATACTCAAAGTTCCAAGTCACCCTAAGTATAGGATGAGAAAAATTCATTCCTTGATGTCACATGAGATGCGGCACCACTATCTACAACCAAGCTTGACTCATCACAAGCAATATTTATCAAATCTGCATTAAGGATAGTAACTAGATCTTCTATAGTGACGGTGGCCACACGATTGCCATCTACTTTCTGTTCTTCCTTGTCTCTATTCTCCTTTTTCAAAATCCGGTAGAACTTCTTTGTGTACCTTTTCTCCCCGCAATGATAGCACTCAATATTTTTAAGTATGCTTATGGATTTGCTTCTATTATGTTCTCTATTTTGAGAACCCCGATTCTTGATTCTCCGCCTAGAGTTAGTCACCAAGACATCTGATGAGGAGGAACCCTGAGATTTTCTTCTCATCTCTTCATTTAAAAGGCTGCTCTTGGCAAGATCCATGGAGATCAGACTATCCAGAGCAGAATTTGATAATGAAGTTCTAAGAATTTCCCAAGAATCTGGTAGGGAACCAAGTAGAAACATGCCTTGAATTTCTTCATCAAATTTAATGGCCATTGCAGATAACTGGTTCATGATCCCCTGAAAATTATTTAGATGATCTGTCATCGCGAAACTATCATGGTATTTTAGACCCAACATCTGCTTTATTAGAAACATCTTGTTGTTTTCAGTTTTCCGAGCATATAGACTTTCAAGGTGCTCCCATAGGGTCCGAGCATGTATATCCTCAGAAATATGGTTCAAAACATTATCGTCAATCCATTGTCTAATAAAGCTGCAAACCTGTCTGTGTAACAAATTCCACTCTTCATCTGATTTATTATCAGGCTTTATAGTGGTGAAGGCATGTTGATGAATCTTCTTAACATAGAGCAAATCTTTAATTTTGCCCTTCCAAATTGCATAATTGTTCCATTCAAAGTAACTATTCTACTAGTGTTGGCTTCCATCGTTTATCACAAATACAAATACTATTTATTAGGAGACCAAAGTAATTCTTTTCGGATGTGAAAGTTCAGACTGTGCTGTAACCACAGAGCATACTCAGATAGAACCTTAGCTCTGATACCACTTGTTGGGAATAAATCCCGTAAAAATAATATTTAAGGTATTAGTGATAGACGCGAAACACTAAATTATGGTTAAATCAGCAAGAATAAAAATGCAGCAATAATGACACCAAGATTTTACGTGGAAACCCTTTTGAATATGGGAAAAAACTACGGCCAAGAAGAGCAATTGATACCACTATAGCGAGGAATTTTACATTGTGTAATAACGAGTACAAATACTCCTAAGACCACTACACCCTCAAAAGAAATAAACACTCTTTTGCTTTTTCCACCTCACTACAATATCTCTCACACTCTATTTTTCTTCACAAACTATTTTCTTATAGTCTATGGAATACCTTGATCTCTCTCTTTTCTCTCTTTGTTGGTGTGTAGAAATGAGACTTGAAGCTCTCCTTTTATAGCCAAAACCCCACTCTCTAAAGCCCACAATATTTAACAATTTGCACACCCTTTTCACAATTTTCACAAGGTTGTCTACCAAACCAAACCAAGTCAATAAAATTGGATACCAAATCATACCAATTCAACAAGGTTGGGTACCAAACCAAACCAAG
Organism: Nicotiana glauca; assembly: GCA_026770625.1. Classification (NCBI taxonomy): domain Eukaryota; kingdom Viridiplantae; phylum Streptophyta; class Magnoliopsida; order Solanales; family Solanaceae; genus Nicotiana; species Nicotiana glauca. The sequence continues at coordinate 61,724 of MU754340.1, forward strand.
TCAATAAAATTGGATACCAAATCATTTGAATGAGATGGACACCATATCAATAATAAGCCAACTGATCATCTTCTTTTGCGTTTCGTCTTTCGGCTATTTCACTATGTCTACAAGTATTTTGCAGAAGAACTAAGAGAGAGGAGGGGAAGATATATTTTTGCCCCTAAGGAAATTTGTACAGTAGAAGTTTTTCCTAAGGAAAAAATGTTTTTGTGAAAGTCTTTAAAGATATTCAATTAAATACAACTACAATAACATACAACTTAAATTTAAATTTTATACAAATTTATACAATATGTCTTTTGTATATTATGTATCTGATTTATACATAGTAAAAATAAATTTCATACAATTAATTATGTATTATACAATTTATCTACAACTTATCTACAAATTTTATACATTATTTCTGCCTGGTTAAATACAACTACAATAACATATAACATAAATACAAATTTTATACAATATGTCTTTTGTATATTTGATATCTGATTTATACATAATACAAACATATTTCATACAACTTATTTATTATTTTCATACATTATTTCTACTCAGTTATATACAACTACAATAGCATACAATTTAAATATAATTTTTGTACAATATTGTTCAACTTTCATACAATAGTAAAATATATATAAACGATAGAATACAATTTTACTACAAATTCGTAAATATAATGTATATCATGTCTTCTTCTCCTTCTTCTTCTTCTTCTTCTTCTTCTTCTTCTTCTCCTTCTTCTTCTTCTCCTTCTTCTTCTTCTTCTTCTCCTTCTTCTTCTTCTTCTTCTTATTCTTCGAGTTTCAATATGAAATTCAGCCAAAACCAAGTCTAATATTCACCAAAACCCCTCAAAATTGAGATATAAACTCTAAACCATATTCCCAATGTTTGCAACAACACTCAATCCAAACAAATAATGATTTTTGAAAACCCAAATTCGAATTCAAAGCTTTAAACTTTTTAATAGCTGTCAATGATGGAATTGCAGCTCTTTTTTCCTTTGCTTTATATTACCGAAATTAGGGATTGAGAGATAGAGAGAGTAGTAGAGATAATTCCCAATTCTTTGCAACAACATCCAATTCAAACAAATAATGTTTTTTGAAAACTCAAATTTGAATTGAAAGCTTTTTAATGGTTGTCAGTGGTGGAATTGCTGCTCTCTTGTGCAAGATACGTGGGGGAGAGGGGGTGGGATGTGGAGAGAGAAACGTGGGGGGAGGGAGTGGAAGATACGTTAGAGTGATTTTCGGACACAAATTATTATCATTAGTTCCCTTAAAATATACTTAAATGGTAATTGGGTATATAAAATATAATTATAATAAAACTTTAGTAGGGAGGGTTATATAGTTTCGTATAATGTATAGGAATGTAAAAATTCCATAAAAATGAATAAATTATTCGATCCGGCCCATATTTAATACCGATAAAAAATAGATTAACCGTCGGATAATATGGGTAATCATATTATCCATAACTTCTTGCATATAATCACTTTTGGAAGAATTCTTATTCTCCTTGTCACGACCCTAACCCCGAACCTGGTCATGATGGCGCCTCTCGTAAAGACAAGGTCAGCCAGTTAAATCCAATTCACTTTTTAAAATAGTTAATTAACATTAAAGTAGTCTAAACATGATTTACTAATAAAGAATAACAGAAAATATCGATAATAATGCAGAAAATCCAACCCAACATGGCCCTAACCTGGGTGGCACAAGTCACGAGCATCTCTAAACCATAATACAAGTTTGCTAAAGTCATAACTAGTACAAAGGTTCGAAAGGAAATGGAAATGATAGAGAAGTAGAGACACGGGGCTGTGGACGTCAACAACTACCTCATAATCTCCGAAAGCCGCCTGGAACTGGAGAAATCAGCACTCACGAGCAGAACCAGCTACGCCTGAATCTGCATACAAGGTGCAGGGAGTAAAGTGAGTACTCCAACTCAGTGAGTAACAAATGTAAATAATGACTGAAAGTAAGAAAACACGTAAAACACAAGGCATTCTATAATGAACCAGTAAAATCATTTAAAATCAATAAGACCAGTAAAATCAAGTAATTGACAGATAATTAAGAAAAATTAAACAAATAGAAGTTCGCCCCTCTGGCACAATATCAACAATCCGCCCCTCGGGCAACATCTCAGGTCAGTACCAGCCCCTCGGGCTCAATCTCACATCACAATGGGTACCCGCGCTCATGGGGTGTGTGCAAACTCCTAGAGGGGCCCCTTACGGCCCAAACACAATAATAAGCCATCTTGTGGCATCAAGTCTAGGCCCTCGGCCTCATATCAATCAAACCACCTCATGGCGTACATATATCAGGTCCTCGGCCTCAAATCAGTATTAGTGTTTCCTCACAATATAGGCCCTCGGCCTTACTTAGTGAAAAATCATCACAAGCCCCTCGAGCAATAGTAAAACAGTGTTTCTTAACCCAAACATCATTTAAAATATCAATTTAGGTCTTAAATTTGAGTAAACATGGCTGAGTAGTAAAACAGTGGAAATTAACATGACTGAGCACAAGTATAAAGTCAAAACATTGTGGAAATATCAATAAATAGCCTCGAACGGTTCAAATAGTTGGCACTAGGCCCAAATATGGCATTCAGCCAAAATAATGAAGATAGCAAATATTATTTAATCAAATACACGGTAAAACCATCTATCGGGACGGACCATGTCACAATCCCCAATAGTGCACGACCCCACGCTCGTCATCAAGCGTGTGCCTCACCTCAATATAGCACTACGATGTGCAATCCAGGTTTTCAAACCCTCAAAACATCATTTAAAATCATTGCTCACATCGAACCGGCTAAATCTCTAGCTTGCGACACCTTTGCCCTTCGAATCGGCCTCCATGCGCGTCGAATCTATCCAAAATTAGAACGAGGACGTCAAAATATGCTAAGGGAACAAAGCCCAAGCGAAAATAATCAAAATATTACACAAATCCCAAAATTACCAAAACTCGAGCCCCGGGCCCACTTCTCGAAACTCAAAAATTTTCATATCAATAGATTCCTTATCTCCTCAAGAGTTCATACATATCAAAAGTTCCCAAATCCGACTCCAAATGGTCTTTCAAATCCTTAATCAAAAGAACAATTTCTCAAGCCCTAGTTCTTAATTTTTAGGCTTAGCTTTCATGATTTTCTAAGTAGATGTTACAATAGAATCGAGTTTTAAGTCCAGAAATATTACCTCCAAACGTTTGCCCTTGAATACCTCTTCAATATCCTTCAAAAATCTCCCAAACTGATCAACTATGGAGGAAATGAGCCCCAAAATCACGAATAAAACGAGTTAAAAACATTCTGCCCATGTCAGGCCCAAACCTCGAGAGGCGCGACCGACGCTCAATCGAGTGACCCCCAACTGAGCAAGCCTTACCAAACACTACCTACCCAACTCAATACGAATAAGGGGACCATGCTTTCATTTATTCAACAAAGGAAAATAGTACATTAAACATTTTTATTTCATTTTAGATCATAACATTAAACCGTAGATAAGTTAGTTTCCAAGGTTCCCATAGATTTACAATTCATAGGCAACATAAGTTTAGAGTTACAACATGGATAGCACACCAATTCAACACCCACACATGACCCACATATATGTCTACAGAGCCTCTAAGGATACAAAAGATAAATGTGACAACGCCTGCAATAAGGGTCCGACTATACCTCAAAAGTGAAAGTCCAAAATAAGAAGTTGTTCAATATAGCCCCTTGAAGGAGAAAGGGGCCCACCAAGATCTTTTAGAAGGAGGATTCTCCGCTACACACGATCGGCACTATCCGCTATGGAGCCACCTACATTCATTTAAAAAAATGTAGCGCCCCCGGCAAAAGAGGCGTTAGTACCATGTAATAGTACTAGTACGTATAACTAAATACCATTTTACTAGAAAGAACTATCAAGCAAGTACAAGCAAATTTCATGAGTGAATCAAATATGTAAATCATGCAATCTTTCACGTAGTTTCCATAACTTAGTTTGGGGTATTCCTTTCATATGCTCATCACTGTTCTCGATACCACCGTTATCTTGAGCGGAGTCTGATCACGACCCGATCGGCTAGGTTGCCTCATTAGAGACATATATCTCAATCACCGTTTTATTTCCCTTATCCGGAATTCAATATTGGTACATTACCACCATGCGTGCTGCATGGTGTCCGATCACGACCCGATCAGCTAGGCTGCCTTATCTTGGCGTTGTTCCTTTCTCATTAGTCATCACATCTGAATCTTTATTTCACATATATATCATATCAATTCCTTGGCACTTAGGCCACCATTATCACATCGTTTTCAATTTTCAATATTCATCTTGCGAGTTGTGACCATAGACATATACAGGAGTAATTCAAGCTAGAAGCACAGGTAAGTGAGCATATAGCTAGCTTGAATAATTCTCAGTTTCAATCTTGGCTTATAGCCTAAGAATTTCAACACATAATTGAAATCTTCAAACTTCTCTAATTATCAAGAGTGGTACATTGCATCACATTGAGACACATCCTTTATGTATATGTGTAAATAATTGCAAATCAATTAATGTGCAATAACAATCAATACATTAACCAATTCAAATCTTACCACACTTTCGTAAATGCCAACGGAGCTCAATTTCTAATAAAAGGGGATTTTAGCCATACATACCTCAATGTAGCTTTCCTTACTCTTTACAAATTTTTGGAACTCTTATCGCTTCGATCTATTATGTAAGAATTACAAATTAATCCGAGAATTAGAGACGAGGTTGAGATTCTAGCTTGGTTCGAGCATAATATCAAACACTAAAGGTGCATTATGATCTTAGGCCCTTTTTGAGCGAAATTTCTATTATTTTATACCCTTGTTGCTCCCTTTTTAGTTTACTAGCTCCCAATACTCTAAGTTTTGATATGCATGCAAGGAATTAATTCTTATACCCATGAATTACCCCACTAATGACCCCTTATAGCTGAGTGTAGAAATAATAACTGAGGTGATGAAGCCTTACCTCTTAGGATGAAAGTTTTGTTGCCTTTGCTTGATTATCTCGAAGGATTCAACAAAGTTTCATGGAATAATTTGATGGGGAGAACTTCCCTCTCTAATACCTCTCTCTCTCACTTTAGAAATGCTCAAAAAATGCTTAAAATAAGCTATAATACCGAATATAACAATAGGGGGGTCGGGTTAAAAATTAGAAAATTGGAGCCCCGAGTCGGATCTGCGATCACATTTGCCATCTCAAAGTGGAAATGTGGGCCGCAGATTGGACCGCAAAATGGTTCCCAGTATCTGAACATTATGTTTGGGTATGCGACGAAAATGCGGTCCGCATACCCGCTCTGCGGTCGCATAATGCACCGCAGAGCTGACCTTTACAAAATCCTAAGGAAACTATGCGGCGACTATGCGGTCCGCATATCGGTTATGCGATCGCATAATGTACCACATTTTTAACCTCAAATTAGCTAACAAACTGACTTAATCTCTGAAGCAGAAATGCGGTCCACATACCTGGTATGCGACCGCATTCTAGACCGCATATTTTCACTTTTCTGGGAAACTTTATTTTTGATTTTTAAATGCATAGATCAACTCAAAGGGTGCGAGCCGTGAAGAATTTTTATTTGAGTTTCTAACACCTGACCCTAACTTGGCACTACGAGGCTTGGGCTTTGAGTGGAAATTTCCACAGGGCCTCACATACTCCCCCACTTAAGATCATTCGTCCTCGAATGAGGATCAAGGTTCACTTACTAACAGTCTTAGTGCAATCTTTTGCTCTTTATAACCTGAAACATATTGCTAGTAATTGATACCCAATTTTTTCCTATATATTTTCTATATATACTCAAATACTTTCAAAATAGTATATGTATGCATATATAAGAATTTTGGTATTTTTCCTCAATTTTTAAGGTTTTTGAGAATCAATTTGTTGTCTATTTTAACAGTACAAATTCCAAAATTATTCCCAATTTTATTATTTTTAGGTGAATAACTTATTTCATCCCATATTTACAACAAAATATAATTAATATGGTTTTTGCATATTTTTACAAATTTATTTGGCATTTCTAAAGCTAAATTGCATATAATTACAATTTTAGCTATTTTGTAATTAATAGTATTTAATAATTATAAAATTAGTTCCCATATTTTTTAATTTAACATTTGTATACTATTTATTGATTAAGCACTTTCAATTTGTTTCAGAAATCCTTTTAGTATTTTTTATAAATTAAAAGGGGGAGATTGGCTATTTAAAACTTGGCCACATTTCATTACAATTTTAGCCAAATTGCGTCCCAATTCAGCCCAATCTTAACCCAAAATCAAATTACCCAATTACAATTTTTAAACCCGCCCCTGATCCAATTTCAAACTCACCCGGTCGGTCCTTTAATCTAGGTCGTTGATCATTTTGATCTAACCCTATCTCATTTTCCAAATTCGCCGCCCTAAAATCCCTTCGTCTCTCATGCTCTCTTTAACGTTCGAAACCCTAACCGCCATTAACGGCTTCTCCAACCAAATTCCACCGGCTTCCATGGATTCCCAGGCCATGGACGGCCTACGCTCTCTTCCATTCACCCCAAATCGTGGTTGTTCAAAGTTTTCGAGGTTCGACTTCAACAAGGTCTGTCCAGATCCTCTACCGATCTGAGTTCCTTTGGTTTCTCCAGCTCCGTTCGGACATGTTCGAGCTTTGGCAAGGCTTAGCCATGGCCCATACCTGTTCAAAGACCAGATCTTTCCAGGCCTTCTCGTTTCTAGGGTTTCTGAGAAACCCTAAATTGCATGTTTGAGGTTCTTTCTTCCCTTGTTTTCTTAGATCTGTAACTGATCTATTTTCTACTCGAGGTTCTGATGTTCTTCCCCAAATTTTCTTTCTTAAAAAATTAGTCTGTCCAATTTTAGGGTTTTCAAAAAAAAAATCTCTTAAGAGCGTTTCTTCTTCTTCTTTTCTTTATGTGAATCTGTGTGTTCATGCCATGGCTTATGTATTTTTGTTTGTTCTTATGTTTCGCCACTAATACGCATGTTTCTCTACCTTTGTTATGTTACTGCTTCTACTGATTTTGTCTACGAGTATGCTTTACATGTTTATCTTGCATGTCCTTCTATTGTTTCTCCTATTGAGATTGTTTGTCTTCACTGGATTCGGTTGGGTTCTAAACATGTTTCTTTTACTGTTTCCTAAATTCCATGACATCTCTCCTCTCTTCTGAACCTATTTGAGTTCTGAGCTTTCTCTTAAACTTGTTCTTTACAATTTTGGCACTCTACTGCTCCTAATTTGCTACGTGTGTTTGCGTGTTTCCTCAGGGAACCTTGTTCCCTAAGCCTATTGCAAAAACTTGCCTTCTCACTTCTATATCCTACTAGGATTAAAACCCTAGGGTTTGGGTCTTTGCAAGTTTGACTCTATGGTTATGCTCTAAAAGACCCTGGGCTCTCGAACTCATGCAGGGTTTACAATAAATTTGGAATTTCCTATTTATGATTTAAAACCTCTTATGACCGTCTCTTTTGTTTGATACTTGCATGCTTATATACGAGGGTTTTTCTTCTGAATTGATTCTTTAGCTTGTGATTGATTTCAATCTTCTTTTACTAAGGCTTGATTGATTTTTGTTACTGATTTTTACAACTTAACCTCTTCCCCCCCTTTTCCTGACTAAGTTCATTCAAAAGCTTTTAAATTTCTGGCTGTAGGATTACTGTATTTTCCTTATTCTCTCAAAAAACTATGTACTATATGCTTATTACCTTGAATAGACTATATGAACTTACCCCTATTATGCTACTCAGAAAAGGTTTTCATTACTTTCCTTTCCTTAATTACTCATCCCCGTTTGAAATCAAATCCCTTTCACTAAGGGCGATCCTCTTTGATTGACTAAAATTTTATTTCCATGCCTTTTGGTATACTCGTTTCTGCACTATAAAAAGAGGCTTCTTTCTGCACCTTTTAAAAGGGACACATATAGACTTTAGAATTAAGAATATGTTTTCGAATACTTCTCTCTTTCAAATACCTTCTATACTATTACTTTCTCTACTGAGCACCCTGCTCCATTTCTCTTTACTGTTTGGAACATTCTTGAGCTCCTCTTGAACTAACAATACTTGCGAAGGAATTGATCCTGCTGACTGGTGGCTATTTGTTTGCTTTGTTGTTTGCTGTTCTAAACTTGCAATTGGTATGTCTCTCTAGTTAAATAATACCCTCTAAACTATGTGTTTATTTTATGCCATGCTCTCTTGCACTATGTGCTCATTCTAGTCCGTTATGCTCTCTTTCCCTATACTTCTGCACCCTTAGTTTGTTATGCTTTCTTGCTTTCCTTGTGTTTCTGTAGATGCTTATCTATGTGAGTCCCTTCCCTTTGGCCCCCTCTTGTGTGTAAGTGCAGTTTTGAGTCATGGTAGCATCCTATTATTGCCACCCATGACTTAGAACCAGGTTCTTTTGAACCCCTACTCAATTGCTTTCCCATTCCCTCTCCCCTTTATGTGTTGAGCTTTAACTTGGGTCTGGTAGTGTCCTAATCACCACTCAGACCCCAAGTTTGACTCCCCAGAGTCTGCTCCTATTTGTTTGACCTAAGCAGGGGATCAGGGGTGTGCCAGCCTATACCATGGCTGGGCATGACCACCCTCTACTATGGTTCCTCTCTCACTTTGCACTCATTCCTAGTTTCCTAAGTTATATCCCCCTTTGGTAAGCCATGTTTTGGGACCCTAGAGTTCCCTCTGAACTTGGATGCCTGAGGGCTGGTAATTCCACACTTGCACTATTCTATTACAATATTTATTATTCACAGTGTAAGCATTGCCTGGGGTCCTGGAGGCTCCTTGGAACTTTGAAACACTCTGAGTAAGAGAGGGCCTTAGAATCCGGAATCCGGATTTGGTGAAACACGTGTTATTGGATATTGAGATTGACTTAGGCTGCTTGGATCTAGTTGTAGGCTGTGATGTATTTTTAATTGTTTTCTTTCTTTCTTCTGACTCTGTAATAACCTTGTAAAAAGAACTCGGGAAAATATTACCAGCCCTCAGGTTTACTTTATTGCTAAAGGGTAGATACCATGCTCATAGGACCAATGTTGTTACTTAATCATTTAGGTATCATGCCTATAGGTTCAATGCTTTAAGTCACATTGAGATCATGTCTATAGGCTTTTGCATTCTTTTCAATCATTTAGAAATCATGTCTATAGGATTTAATGTTCAACCATGCCGCAAATCAGTAGATATCCTGTCTATAGGATCTAATAATCAAACAATAAATTGCATATAGAAATCATGCCTATAGGAAACGCCTAAACGCTAGGCAAACTGTAGATTAATATTCATTTCGTAACCAGTTTAATCACAATAATTTTTCTTTAATCAGGAAATAGAAAATCTGCCTATAGGGTTTAACGCTTTATCATCTTGCAAATTATTAGAAACCCTGTCTATAGGACTTAATATTCGTGTAATAAGTTGAATATAGAAACCATGTCTATAGGAAATGCATACGCGTTAGGCAAAACTATAGGATAACCAAACCTGCCATCCATTTACCCACTCTGTAATAAGTTTTAAAATCCAGAACAAGTCTGTCTCGCTTAATCTGTTTAAGTAATAATAACTGGGTAACTGGTTTTAACGTTTCAGTGTCACATTTTTCAATATAAAACTCTTATGAGCCTACGATGCTTTTAAAATTGCTGCAAATCTGTCCGAAGCAATTCTTGTAAATTTTCTGCTCATCTCTTGAAGCTATCTTTCAAAACAGTCCTTTAATTCACTCTTTCTTTTAAGGTGTTTTTACATTTTTTACAACTCTCCTATATTTTCACTCAAACAAATCTGCAGATTCCAAAGTCATTTCTAAATTTCTGCAGTTTTCAACTTCTTGTTTAAATTCTTATGCATTAGGCTCTTGTCTGAAATCAGTGCTTTCTAAATAACTCATTTAAAATACTTCAATTTCTGACAATTGGATCCGAGTTGCCTAATGCAGACTTTCTATCTAGTTCTATGTGCTAAACTGGTCCGTCTTCCGCTGAAGTTTTAATTTTAAGACCAAACCAGTATGTGCTGCATGTTTGTTTGTCAATCCCCTTATTTGCTATTTGTTTTGGTTGTCACTATTAGCATTTTGTCCTTTTAAACCCCATATATGCCTCTGCCCCTTTCTTCCCTTTAGGATTAGAAGTCCTAATACCCCAGGACTGATAGGTCGGGACGAGTATTAGCATGCAATAAGTAAACGAGACTAATCGCGTTTAATACCTTAGCGGAGTGGGAAGGTTAGAATATAGATATGATGACCGGTACGCTAATATCTCGTGCGACCCCTCTTTGAGGAGTGATTGTTGGGTATTGTACCGATGTGATCCATATTGTATTTAAACCTAGGACCTCTTTCCCCTTTTATATACTTGTATAATATTTATTTTTCTTAAATTTATGTTCCAATTAATCCTTCTATTTTAAAATCACTTATGTCCTTTCCCTTCCTTTTCTAAAATTTTAAATTTTGTATGTAACTACTATATGCAAATTTTATGTGTTTCTTTCTACTCTTTTTAAAGTCACAACAAAGCACGGCCGGGTACCACACTAGTGGATCTTGAGGGGTGCCTAACACCTTCCCCTCGAGATAATCTCAAGCCCCTACCCGAACTCTGGTTTTTCTTTTCAAAAAATCTTCTTCTTTTTTAAAGTGTCCTAATGCACTGTAATCACTAGGTGGCGACTCTTCAAATTCCATAACCCGATTCCTCAAAAGGGAATGAGAGTTGTTTTGTCCATAATGTCGTAAACCCGATTTCGCCTTAGAAAAGGGGGGCGTCGACAGCATGGCGGGGATATTTTTAAGGCTTTTACCATTACATGCTTTTGTGACTTTATTTCTTCCTTAATCGCTTTTATTTCCTGCATTCAATTATTTCATCGTGATTACTAACTTGGCTCTTCATGTTTTTCCTTTCTTTAAATTTCTTTCTTTACTGCCTTATCAGTATTTTGATTCCGTTGTAATGTTTCGAGCATTTATTGTAATCTTTACTTTATGAACGTGAAAATACATGCTATATGCTTTATTCTTGTAACTGCATTCTTCAACATCATATTCCACTCGTGCCAAACAAATCCTATAGCAACGCTTATAATGAGTGGTTGCGCACTTCCTGTACTATCAAACCCCTAAATCTGGCAAAGGCATATTTGCGATAAAACCAGTCGATCAACGGTGTAGTCGACGGTTTAGCGCATTTCCCTCTTGAGTTGTTCGCTCAAGGGTACCATGTCTAACATTTCAAAAGTAGAAACCTGATTACATTAAACTGTTCATGCATCATGGTCAACCCTAGCCGAGTCAGTTATGTTGTCCACATAATGACTCATTAAGATAGCCTTGTCCAAAGTCCGCCGGGTTTCCTTGAAACCCAAACGGACGCCTCCACGTTCTGTGCATTTATTTGGAGAACATAAGTGCCTGCTATGCTAATTATTAATTTAAATAGTCGAGTCTTGTGGGGGTAAGGGCCTAACACTCTGTTTTGCAGAAAATGAGGCACGAGATCCCCAGATTTGGCATGGTAACCAACATTCATCCGAGGCTGCTGAATTGGTGGAATAATCTTCATTCTAGTGATCAGACACTCGTCTGCAAATACTTAGGGAATTTGCCTTCACTTCTAGAGAACCAGCCTGACGACAAAATCATAAACGTTGAAGAAAATGCAGACGGGCATTTGGTCCGAGCTTATTTGTTGCTAGGACTATGCGAGTTGGTGGAGCTGTTCGAGGGAGACAAGGATGCCAAATCTGGGGAAGGTCCTTCTGGGACCAAGTAGTTGGGAGTCTTTGTATTTTTAATGTAATAAGGCCAATGGACACTAGTGATATTTTACTTTCTATTATTTAGTGTCGTTTTCGATTTGTCTTATTTTTATCAATAAAATGAGGCATTTAGAATTATAAGTTCTCCAAAATTATTTGTCGCTAAGCCTACCTTGGGCACAACGAGGCACCCAATTTAGGACACGATTTATATTCTTGCACCATGTGTTTAAATATCGCAATGTTTTCTCCTCATAATCTTTACTAACTTGTTACCTTTTTGTTTTTACTTTTTGTTTTATTCCCCTTCCCCAAAGGTTAGTTTGTGCACTCTGGCATGATCATCTTAAGCAGAAGGGCATATCTCAATAATTGGACCATCAGAACCACCAGGGCCCGAAAAGCTTCGGGGTATAAAGGCTAAACAAAAGCACCATGCATCGCATTTTTAGCTTACTTTAGTAGTTGATTTTCTTTCCGCATTGTCTTTTATTTCGAAAAGAGCTCCGATGTTTCAAACTATTATGGATTTAATCAAAGCATTTCAGTTTATCATATATATCTTGCTTATTATTTTCTCTATCATTTACTCTATTTTATTCAACATTAATATTACTTATCTTGACGATGAACCAACGACTGTGACTTGCAACGAAACAACGCAACAAAAGGATGTAGACTCAGAAGAAGATGAGATACCCGAAGAGGTCATCAGAGAAGTTGAGAATTTTGAGAATAGACCTAAGTCCAACATGGAAGAAACTAAGGTCATTAATTTGGGAAATACAGATAATTTCAAGGAAACCCGCATCAGTGTTCACTTGTCGCCATCAGAGAAGGAGAAATATACGGAATTTTTGAAAGAATATCAGGACATATTTGCCCGGTCATATGATGATATGACCGGCCTCAGCACGTCCATTGTAGCTCACAAACTGCCAATAGACCCGACTTGTCCGCCAGTAAAACAGAAGCTCAGGAAATTCAAACCCGACATGAGTTTGAAAATCAAAGAAGAGGTTACTAAGAAAGTCAAAGCCAAAGTTCTTAGGGTAGTGGAATATCCAACATGGTTAGCCAACATTGTGCCAGTACCAAAGAAGGACGGGAAGGACAGAATCTGTGTCGACTACCGGGATCTCAACCGGGCCAGTCCCAAAGATGACTTCCCTTTGCCAAACATACACATCCTTATCGACAACTGCGCCAAGCACGAGTTGCAGTCCTTTGTTGATTGTTTCGCCGGGTATCATCATATATGGATGGATGAGGAGGATGCAGAGAAAACGGCTTTCATCACGCCGTGGGGAATCTATTGCTACAACATGATGCCATTCAGATTAAAGAATGCTGGCGCCACCTATATGAGAGCCATGACTACTATCTTTCATGACATGATGCACAAGGAGATCGAGGTGTATGTGGATGATGTCCAAGAAAGCTGCTGATCATATGGAAGATCTAAGGAAATTCTTCAATAGACTGAGAAGGTACAATCTGAAACTGAATCCCGCCAAGTGTGCATTTGGGGTTCCTGCCGGAAAACTACTAGGTTCCATCGTGAATCGTCGAGGAATAGAATTGGACCCTTCAAAGATCAAAGCCATCCAAGAATTGCCACTGCCAAAGAACAAGAAGGACATGATGAGTTTCTTGGGAAGACTCAACTATATCAGTCGGTTCATAGCTCAGTCCACAGTCATTTGTGAACCCATCTTTAAAATATTAAAGAAAGACGCTGCTACTAGATGGACTGACGATTGTCAAAAAGCCTTCGACAGAATCAAGGAATACCTGTCAATGCCACCATCCTTGGTTCCTCCCAAGCCAGGAAGGCCCTTATTGCTCCATCTCGCAGTTTTGGATGGAGCATTCGGTTGTGTTCTGGGACAACATGATGAAACGGGAAGAAAGGAGCAGGCCATCTACTATCTCAGTAAGAAATTTACCCCGTACGAGGCCTGATATTCCTTATTAGAATGCAATTGTTGTGCTCTGACTTGAGTAGCTCAGAAGTTGAGGCATTATTTCTGTGCCTACACTACCTATCTCATATCCAGGATGGACCCGTTGAAGTATATTTTCCAGAAGCCCATGCCCACCGGCAAACTAGCCAAGTGGAAAATCTTGTTAAGTGAATTCGACATTATTTACGTGACTCGGAAAGCAGTTAAGGGCCAGGCCATAGCAGATCACCTTGCCGAGAATCCTGTTGGCGGAGAATACGAACCCCTAAAAACATATTTTCCCGATGAAGAAGTGGACTTTGTAGGAGAAGATATTTCAGAATCCTACGATGGTTGGAGGTTGTTTTTTGATGGAGCCGCAAATTTCAAAGGAGTTGGCATAGGAGAAGTCCTGGTATCACAAACCGGCCAGCATTTCCCAGTATCCGCCAAGCTCAAGTTCCCTTGCACAAATAATATGGCCGAATATGAAGCTTGCATCCTGGGACTCAAGATGGCCATTGACATGAAAATTCAAGAGTTGCTAGTGATGAGGGACTTAGACCTGCTCATACATCAAGTTTGAGAAGAATGGGCAACCAAAAACTCCAAAATACTTCCCTATTTGCATCACATACAGGAGTTAAGGAAAAGATTCACAAAGACGGAATTTCAGCATGTCCCCAGGGTCCAGAATGATTTCACTGACGCACTAGCCACTTTATCATCCATGATCCAACATCCAAATACGAATTTCATTGATCCCATCCCAGTGAGGATTTATGATCAGCCATCTTATTGTGCTCACGTTGAGGAAGAAGCGGACGGAAAACCATGGTTCGAAGACATCAAAGAATACTTGACAACAGGAAAGTATCTAGAACTTGCCAACGCTACTCAAAAGCTCACGCTTCGGAGGTTATCTAACAACTTCTTTCACAGCGGAGGAATCCTGTATAGGAGGACTCCCGATTTCGGCTTGCTAAGGTGTGTCGAAGCAAAAGAAGCATCCAGACTATTGGACGAAGTGCACGCGGGGACGTGCGGACCACACATGAATGGTTTTGTCTTAGCAAAGAAGATACTACGAGCAGGGTATTTTCGGATGACTATGGAAACAAACTGTATCCAATATGTTCGCAAATGCCATCACTGTCAGATACATGCAGACATGATAAAGGTGCCTCCAAATGAGCTTACTGCAACAAGCTCACCATGGCCATTTGCCGCCTGGGTGATAGATGTCATCAGACCTATCGAGCCCTCCGCATCAAACGAGCACAGATTTACCCTGGTGGCAATTGATTACTTTACTAAATGGGTTGAAGCAGCGTCGTACAAGGCAGTGACTAGGAAAGTTGTGGCAGATTTCGTCCGTGATTGTATTGTTTGCCGATTCAGGATTCCATAATCAATCATCACTGATAACGGTCCCAATCTCAGCATCAACCTAATAAAAGCAATGTGCGAGGCACTCAAGATCAAACACAAGAACTCCACAGCCTACAGGCCTCAGATGAATGGAGCTGTGGAAGCAGCCAACAAGAATATCAAGAAGATATTAAGGAAGATGGTCGAAAGCCACAAATAATGGCATGAGAAGTTAGCATTTGCTTTGCTGGGATGCCGCACCACGGTCCGCACATCGACCGGAGCAACTCCCTACGCACTGGATTATGGTACAAAAGCGGTCATCCACGCGGAGGTGGAAATTCCCTCCTTGAGGATCATACAAGAAGCAGAGTTGGATGATGCAGAATGGATAAAAGGTCGCTACGAGCAGTTAGCCCTTATAGATGGGAAAAGAATGAATGCAGTCTTCCACGGTCAATTGTATCAGAAAAGATTGTCCAGAGCCTTCAACAAAAGATTTAAGCCAAGGAAGTTTACACCGGGGCAGCTGGTGTTGAAGAAAATATTCCCACATCAAGATGAAGCCAAGGGGAAATTCTCTCCAAACTGGCAAGGTCCGTACATAGTTCACCGAGTTCTAACTGGAGGAGCCCTTATTCTTGCAGAAATGGACGGAAAGGTTTGTCCAAAGCCAATCAATTTAGATGCGGTGAAATGATACTATGTGTGACCATCTATGATTTTTCTATAATGTAATTTGAACTACGCCTGATCTGATTCCCGTTTAACAGGGGATACGTAGGCAGCCCTATGGGTTCGGTCATAATTTAATACCCTCAATTCCGAAGTCAGCCTTCAGCCACTCATCGCCAAGGACGTCACCTCAGTGGACTGGGGCAGAATTTTGAGGAGGACCCTCAAAATTCCGAAATTGATTTTTGCATTTGTTCAGTGCAGCCATCAGAAGTGCTAGCCCGGTAAACAGGGGCAAAATTTTGAAGAGGACCCTCAAAATTCTGGAGCAAGAGAGGTTGCGATGCTTTGAACCACGTTGCAGTCGCTGGTTTATTCAAACAAAACTATTTTCTACTTACGTTATATTTGTTAAATCATGCATAATTATGACAGCTGTTGTTTAGCAACGCTACCCCATGATGCACGCAACGCCGGAAGCCACGGGAAAATGAACTAACCTTTCCTCTTTGCAAACTCATGATTTTCTTTGGATGCAGGCGCCCGAGTCACAAACATATTACACAATCACATTGGACCGCCACGCCTATTTGCATTTGCTATCCGCACGCAATATCCCCCGACAGACGCAATATCACAATCAGTTACCAGCAATCAACTAGGAATCTTTTATTACCATCTGCATTTCCTTCATTGCATAAGGCTACCTTTCTGACTTTCGAGACTATGCGTTGTCTACATCTGCATTCCTTGCATTGCATAAGGCTACCTTTCAGCCTTTCGAGACTAAGCATTGTCTCCATCTGCATTCCTTACATTGCATAAGGCTACCTTTCTGCCTTTCGAGACTAAGCGTTGTCTCCATCTGCATTCCTTACATTGCATAAGGATACTTTTCTGCCTTTCGATACTAAGCTTTCTCTCCATCTGCATTCTTTCATTGCATAAGGCTACCTTTCTGCCTTTCGAGACTAAGCGTTGTCTCCATCTGCATTCCTTTTATTGCATAAGGCTACCTTTCTGCCTTTCGAGACTAAGCGTTGTCTCCATCTGCGTTCCTTGCATTGTATAAGGCTACCTTTCTGCCTTTCGAGACTAAGCATTGTTTCCATCTGCATTCCTTGCATTGCATAAGGCTTGTGAGCACGTGATTTTTACCCCAAGTAAAGAATTCCAAAATTAAAAATAAATAAAAGGGAATTAATTAGGA